>MJUU01003466.1:106357-118734 GCA_002080025.1 Modiolus philippinarum | reverse complement strand
AACGAAATTTGCCGCGACTTTTCTCCAAATATCTTATTGAGTAAATGTTAAAGGATGACATGGCATACACCAATGGAAAGCTAATTTTTTGCCGCTTCATGCCATGCATTACCATAATTTTACAACAAATGGTTAAAAAGTTTTCCATTACCCTCCTATGTTATTTTGACAGAAAATTTGAGTCGAAAACGGAGGGAGTAATACCTGGTTAACTGAACACCTGTATTTATTGTTATAAAGCCACGGGTGCGAAGCAAAAAAAAAATAATTATGTAATAACTTGACAAAGTGTCAACAAAAACTTTTTACCTGTAAACAAATTTATTTTAATAAAAATAAACGGTAACTGGATATTGGTTCTGCAAATTTTATTCTCAGATTTACCTAAACATTTTTATGTAAATTAGTGGAATTAACATGAAGGTCTATGGAAAATATTTTCATTTGAACTTTGATTACTTCAATCGGTAAATATACCAAGAGTAGCGGCAAAAAATTAGAAAATGATACATATATGTTTTATTAGGGTCTTATTTAAAACCAAATAGCTACAGCGATTTAAGCTGCGGCAAATTTCGTTGTGCGTACTTTAATAAATGAAATCAAGGTAGAATAATATGATCTTGCATGCATTTTTATGCCCCCGAATCTTAAGATCGGGGGCATATTGTTTTTGGCCTGTCTGTCTGTCTGTCTGTATGTCTGTCTGTCTGTCCGCAACTTTAACCTGGCTCAAAACTTTTAAACCAGATGTGATAGGGCGTTCATATTTGGTATGAGTATTGATCTTGTGAAGCTGAACACTTTTATGTAAATTTCGCTAAGGTCAAGTTAAAGGTCAAGGTCACAGAGGTCAAACGGTCAAAATCTAGATTTTGCTATAGCTCCTTAATTACAATCGCTAGAGGCTTGAAATTTTATATGTTATAGATCTCATAAAGCATAATACAAATCCACCAAAAAATTTTGGTCAGGTCAAAGGTCAAGGTCTCTGAGTGCAAATTTGAAAACTTTAACAAAAACTTTAACATTGCCTATATCTTTTCAACCAGATGTGATAGGACCTTCATATTTGGTATGTGTATAGATCATTTGAAGCTGAACACCGTTATGCAAATTTTGCTCAGGTCAGGTCAAAGGTCAAGGTCACAGAGGTCAAAAGACCAAAATAGCTGGTGATTTACAATTGCTAGAAGCTAGAAGCTAGAAGCTTGATATTTCATATGTGAATAGATCTATTAAAGCCTAATACAAATCTACCAAAAAATTTGGGTCAGGTCAAAGGTCAAGGTCACTGAGTGCAAATTTGAAAACTTTAACAAAAACTTTAACATTGCATATATCTTTTCAACCAGATGTGATAGGACCTTCATATTTGGTATGTGAATTGATCATGTAAAACTGAACACCATTATGCAAATTTTGCTAAGGTCAGGTCAAAGGTCAAGGTCACAGAGGTCAAATGGTCAAAATCTAGATTTTGCTATAGCTCATTATTTACAATTGCTAGAGGCTTGATATTCAATATGTGTATAGATCTAATGAAGCTTAGTTCAAATCTTGGAAAAAATTTCATTCAGGTCAAAGGTCAAGGTCACTGAGTGAAAATTTGAAAATTTTAACATTGCCTATATCTTTCCAACCAGATGTGATGGGACTTTCATATTTGGCCTGAATATTTGTTATATGAAGCTGACCTGTATTATTCAAATTTCACTTAGATCACAAGGTCAAGGTCACTGGGGTAAAATGTCAAAATCTAGATTTTACTGTAGCTCATTAGTTATAATTGCTAGAGGTTTCATATTCTATATGTGAATAGATCTAATGGAGGTTAGTACAAATCCAAAAAAAAATTGGTGAGGTCGAAGGTCAAGGTCACTGAGTGAAAATTTTTAAACTCTAACATTGCCTATATCTTTGCAACCAGATGTGATTTTTGCATTAATTTTGAATGGTAGACATGGTTGCTACCGGGGCATAGTGCTTGTTGATGTTAGATCAGCATCCAGGCAAAATTGGGTTGCTGTGACAATGTGCCATACCGAGATAGTTGATTATATTGTTTTCATTTTTAGTTCGCCTCAACGAAGTTGAGGGAGACTATTGGAGTACCCCCGGCGTCCGTGTCCGCATTTAGGTATATATCTTAGTAACTGTGCAGTGTAGGTTCATCAAACTTTGCATGCAGGTGCATCTTGGGCTAACTCACAGCCTCCAAGAAAATTAGGTCTCTCTGACCTATATTTTCCGCTTGGGAGGCTTGAATTCAAATTTACATTTCAGTTAATATCTCAGTTACTATACATAGTATAATAATCTAACTGTGCACATGCATGCATCTCTGAGGGTAGGTCAGCATCCAGGCAAACTTCGGTCACTTTGACCTATATTTTCCGCTTGAGTAGCTTACATTCAAGTTTACGTCCGAGTTCACCAGATCTTAGTCACTGTATATGGTAAGATCATCTATCATTGCATGTGCATGCATCTTTGATGGTAGGTCAGCATCCATGCAAAATTAGGTCACTCTGACCTATATTTTCTGCTTGAGTGACTTACATTCAAGTTTACGTCCGAGTTCAGATCTCAGTCACTGTACATGGTACGATCATCTATCCTTGCATGTGCATGCATTTTTGTGGGTAGGTCAGCATCCAGGCAAAATTAGGTCACTTTCACTCATATTTTCCGCATGAGTGACTTACATTCAAGTTTACGTCCGAGTCCAGATCTCAGTCACTGTACATGGTAGGATCATCTAACCTTGCATGTGCATGTATCTTTGGCGGTAGGTCAGCACCCAGGCAAAATTAGGTCACTTTGACCTATATTTTCCAGATGAGTGACTTGCATTCAAGTTTACTTCCTAGTTCAGATCTAAGTACCTGTAAATGGTAGGATCATCTAACCTTGCATGTGCATGCATTTTTGGGGGTAGGTTAGCATCCAGGCAAAATTAGGTCACTTTGACCTAGATTTCTCACATGATCTCCTTGCATTCAAGTTTACTTCCGAGTTCAGATCTAAGTAGCTGTATATTGTATGGTCATCTAACTTTGCATGTGCATGCATCTTTGGCGGTAGGTCAGCATCCATGTATAAAGTAGATCACTTTGACCTATATTTTCCGCATGATTGACTTACATTCAATTTTATGGCCGAATTCAGGTCTCGGTTACTGTACATGGTAAGATCATCTAGCCTTTATATACATGCATTAGGGATGGTAAATGAGCACCCTTGCCAAATTGGGTCTCTGTGTTCATGTGCCATGGCGAGGCGAACTTTGTAATCGTTGATTACCTATGTTTGGTTTTATCACATGTCTTTGGTTTTATCATTGTTAAATGCAAAAAAATATACATATTCTTTTTTTTAGACTACAATCATATTTTTATTTATTTGCTTTATTTATTCTTCTTAGGGACCGACCATTTAACTTGAAGGGGGGGGGGCTATGGTTTTTTTCTAAAAAAATATTTTGGATCCGATTTTGTGTGAAAAAAATATTTTGGCTGCCAAAATGATGAAAAAAAAAATTTCTGAACGAGGCTTTCTGCCCCAAAAAATAATGGTAATTTAAAAAAAAAAAATATTTTGTTGATACACGTGAAAAAAAATAGTCCTCATTTTAAAATCTCGACCTGTCTGATTATCCTATTGTTATCTTCTCAATTATAAAAAATAAACCATTTGTTTTTTATGTTCGTTTTCTATAATTCATTTAACAAGTGCTCATTTAATATAGATTTTAATAAAAACACAAAGTTTCCTTAACAAGTGTTAAACCTATCAAAGAAAATTAATGCGGTCCACTCGAAGCGAAATTCTGCGAATGACACTTAATTGTACATTCGAAATAATAATGTAAAATCTTAACCAGTCTGTTTATCTTATTTTATTTTTCGCTTCCTTATTTCAAACAAATCTTATATTTGTTTCCAATGGATTTATTTTAAAGTATTCATTTTACATGTGTTCAATGAATCAGTCAATCATGTTAAAGCGGTCCACTCGAATTGAAATCTTACAAACGTCATTTACTCTTAATTTTGAAGACCGACCCGTTTGGTAATTGTTAATACTCGATTCCTACTATGAAACATGGAAATATTTGTCTTCAGCAATTTCTATAATGCTATGACTTATGTATATGTAAATTATATACACTGGTTCTCAGAATGATCTGATTTTGAATCATCGTGATATCCTCTTTATTTGAAATATTCAATTTACTAATATATTGGATTATATCAATACTTAATCGTACAAAACCTTAAGGTTTTTTTTCTCGTACTTCTTTTTTCATTTCAGTCAAAGATGAACATTTTATTACCTGTACATACTGTAGTTTTGCACGTTTTTTATTTGTTCTGTACATATTTCTTCCTGTATGATTATATAGCTGATGTATGTTACTTTACAACTTACCGAGATATGTTGATGTCTTGTCTCCTTCAGCATAAATTCATTTTATTGTATTTCACTGATCAGAGCCTGACCATGACCTATCGACAAAGTAAAAGTTTGAAAGGTCGAACTTATTCAAATTTGATGAAGAAACGGTGTGTATTTATCCGATTTCGGTTATTTCATTTAATAAAAATACTTTTTGTCCGTTTAATAGTAAACATGTACAAAGGTGTTGGCATTTGTCATCTTTCTTTAACATCGAATATCCAGTTTTTATTTATTTTATTGATACTCCTTTTGGTAGACAATGATGTTCACCCAAATCCTGGTCCAAATGAAAATGAATTATCAATTTTTCATTTAAATGCCAGAAGCGTTCGTAACAAAATAGCCTATATTGAAGATATTGTTACTGACTATTCGATCCTATGCATAACCGAAACTCACCTGGACGAAAACGTGTCTAACAATGATATCAGCATAGATGGTTTTTCAAATGATATTTTAAGAAAGGATAGAAATTGTTATGGTGGGGGCGTTGCTGTTTATATATCTCAATACATGAGTGTCAAACAAAGACCTGATTTAAATATTGATGATATTGAGATCATGTGGGTAGAAGTTTTGATACCAAATTTAAAAATATTATTGTGTGTGGTATATAGACCATCTGGTACCAATGCCTCCTTATGGGATAAATTTTCTTATTCCATAGAGCAAGCCCTCAATTACACTGAAAACATTTTTGTTGTCGGGGATCTTAATATTGATTTGTTAAACCCCAACGATAATAGCTTGACAGAAATATTATCAACATATAGTCTTAGTAATGTTATTGACTCATCTACCCGATTCAATACCTTACTTGATCCTGTCCTTGTATCAAATTTAGACATCGTTATTGATGCAGAGGTTATTGATATAGACAGAAGCATCAGTGACCATAATGCTACAAGTATAAACATAAGAATGCCCCAACCCCTTAGAAAGTCGATTATGCGGAATATTTAAAGATAAACGAAGATATTAATTCTTTTCAATGGGAGCCCTTTTTACAAGAGTCAAACGATGTAACAGATATGGCTACATCATTTACTAATAAATTTTTACAAATTATTACTGATAATATTCCTTCCAGAAATATACGGGTTCGTTCATTTGACAAACCATGGTTTAATTCAGAAATTAAAAAGCAAATTCGTCTTCGAGATAGACTTCATAAAATGACTAGACGAAATCCTACGGAAATAAATGTTCATCGCTACAGAGCACAAAGAAACATAGTAAATAATATGGTCAAGTATGCCCGAGAACAGTTTTTTTCTTAGAGCAAATGAAATTGTTGATTCTTTTTCAAAAAATGACCCTAAATCATATTGGCGACTTATCAAAAGATTAATGAAAGGCTCTGGTACACATTACTCAATACCACCACTTCATGATGTTGATTCTCAAGCTTTACATTATAATGATAATGAAAAGGCTACTTTGTTAAATCAGTACTTCTGTTCCATATCATCTCTTAATGATGAAAACCTTGTTCCACAAGATATAAACCAAAGAACGAATTCAGTGTTGTCAGATATAATTATTAATGAACAAGATGTAAAAGATATACTTCAAAATTTACAGTCCGGCAAAGCATGTGGTAACGACAGCATTAGTCACCAAATGTTGAAGGGAAGTTCGGAATATGTATGTAAACCTTTAACTTATCTATTTAATTACTGTTTACAGCAATGTGAATTTCCTTCAACTTGGAAAATTGCTCGTATAATGCCTGTGTATAAGAAAGATGACAAAAGTAACCCATCAAATTATAGACCCATTTCATTATTAAGCTGTGTTGGTAAAGTAATGGAACGTTGTGTGTATAAGTATATATATAATTACATTATTGAAAATTCACTTTTGTATAATTATCAGTCTGGCTTCCTTAAAGGCCATTCTACTGTTTTCCAACTAATTGAAATATATCATAGCGTTTGTCAGAACCTTGAAAACAAACATTCGAACATTTTGGTATTTTGCAATATTTCTAAAGTTTTTGATCGGGTTTGGCATAAGGGTCTCATAAAAAAGCTAAAAGCATATGGATTTTCTGGAAATTTATTAAGGTGGTTATGTGATTATATTACTGATAGACAACAAGCTGTCTTTGTTAATAATGAGTCTTCTGGCCTAAGATCTGTTAACGCTGGTGTACCACAAGGATCCGTCCTTGGTCCCCTATTGTTTCTTTTGTATATTAATGATATAACTGACAGTCTGACAAATCTAGCCAGACTCTTTGCCGATGACACTTCGTTGTCATATTCGGGAAACGATTTTACTCTCCTAGAATCAGAAATTAACGACGATTTGAGAAATTTACATCTGTGGTCAAAACAATGGTTGGTGGACTTTAATCCCAAGAAGACAAAAGTTCTTGTTATATCTAATGTAACAGTACCTAGACTAGAAATAACTTTTGATAATGAAAATGTTGAAATTGTACGTAACCATAAACATTTAGGTTTAACATTTTCCTCTGATGGCAATTGGTCGTGTCACATTGAAAATATTGCAAAATCAGCACTCAAGCAAATTGCTGTCCTAAGAAAACTTAAATTTACATTATCGAAAAAGTTCTTTCTAAAATATACCTAACTTTTATACGACCCGTGATGGAATATGCATGCGAGGTATGGGATGGATGTACTATGAATGATATTGACAAACTTGAGAAAATTCAATTAGAAGCAGCCCGGATAGTAACGGGATTAACCAAATATACAAGTAAAGAATATTTATATTTTGAAACGGGTTGGGATTCGCTTATAAACAGGAGAAAAATCAGAAAACTTACAGTGTTCTATAAAATGCACAATGGTTTTTGTCCTGACTATTTAATTAATTGTCTTCCAGAGCAAACATCCAATATTAGTGAATATGCTCTTCGTAATAGTGAAAACTATGCAGTTCCATTTTGTAGATTACAGAATTATAGCAAATCTTTTGTTCCTTCTACTGTGCGTCTGTGGAATGATTTAGACTTGACGGTGAGACATTCTCCAACTTTATCAATGTTTAAATCTAGAATCAAATCCAATTGTTTAATAGCTCCCCAATATTACGGCGTTGGTCCTCGTAAATTAAATATCTTGCATACACGTCTGAGATATCAATGCAGTTCGCTTAACGCAGACCTAAAGAGAATCAATGTTCTAAACGACCCGCGATGTGCCTGTGGATGTCCCTATGAGGATGCGTTCCATTACTTTATCGAATGTCCATTGTATGTAAATCAAAGAATTACTCTTTCTACTGATCTAAATGAAAACGACTTTTGTATTGAAGTATTACTTTTTGGTAATGATAATTACAGTGATCAACAGAATTCCCTCATTTTTCAAAAAGTTCGAAAATTTATTAATCAGTCTAAAAGATTCTAGGCTCTGATCAATCAATCAGTCACTACATGTTCATGCTTTAATTTCCTTGTTATTTACCTTGTTATATTTAGTTTATATACATTTCTATATGTATTTTGCTGTCACCTTTAATTGTATGTTGTAAATTTATAAGGAGAGGACACTTGTAAGTTGGAATAACTTTTGTCCAATCCTATTGAAAATATTTCAATAAAATAATATTAAACTAAAATTATTAAACTAAAAAAAAAATAAATTTTTCGCGCGAAGCGCGAAAAAAATTTTCTGTCCGGGAAAAAAAACATACCCCCCCTTTCAGGTTAAATGGTCGGTCCCTTATCATTATTTTTTGTTCAAATTAACGGTCCTCGGTGGCATTACAATGATCAATAAACAAAATATTACATCACATCTGTGAAATAAGGCAAGGATTTGTATAATCACTATAAACTCCCTGAATAAGGCTTGTACATTTCATTTTCAAGTTTATTATTTTTCTGATTTTGGAAAACAGTGATTTAAATAAGATAAGAAATACAGTTTCCATAACGAGACTATTTGATTATAAAATTTCTCACATCGAGTTAAATAAATTTTGCAAATGTTTGAAAGCGTGGGTTGCCGAGCTTTTAAACATTTGAAGATTGAGAAATTTCATAATTTACGTGTTTAAGCTGTTTCTCTAATGACTATACGAAAAACACCGAGGATAGTATTCCGAATAAATTTGGCGGGAAATGTCACAAAACTTGTTCTCCTCTCTAGAGAGGAGAATAAATGTTTCCACACCGTTCAGGAAATGTGAAAACTGGGTCGAAATTAGAGAAAACAGGTTTGCATGTTTTTTATTCAAGCCCACGAGGGCTTGAATCTATCTAAAACGATGTTAAGTTTGTCGTCAGTAAGTGTAGAACGCTTATTCGAATTAAAATTGAATCTTTATTAAATAGTCTCGAGACCTTTTTGAAAAGAACATTAGAATATACGTTTATCAAATGTTATTAACTGATTAACCATGAACTATTTTTTTAACGGCGGATTTACATGTATATCCACGCAGGTTGTATATCGAAACATATCGGAAACGGAAGGAAATGGTATAAAATTTGGCCGTCTCAAACATGTATTGTAAGAAAACCTGATTGCTCCAATGATGCGTGAATGTTTATTTTTAATCTTTGTTAACATGTTTGCCATGTATCTTCTCCATCACAGTAAACAAAACTTACATAACCATTTCATGCCTTTCATGCACACAAAATACACATGCAAGTCGACCCTTATTTGCAGCAAACTGTCTACTGCATTAGAACCGATTCAATAAATCTGTCCCCACCGTGAGTTGATAACGTGTATATCTTTTGTCAGCTTCTGTGTTAAAAAAGAAAACACAGTGTCATCAAATGTAAACGCAAACAGAAGAAATATTGTGTACATTCATACACATTGTAGCATTTTGTCATCTTTTCACAAAGGAACTGCCACTTGTTGATATAGAATCAATCTATGAATCAGTCAAAACATCACTGCATTTGATTGGTCAAGAAGATCAGGCAGGGACATATTTATTGAATCGACCCTATGTTCCCCCCAAGCCCAGATAAAATTATACGTTGACAGTGTTTGTAAAGCACAGAGTCCAAAAATTGAAATGCTATGAACACCATTTTAAAACTAAAAGGATACTTTAGCGAAACTTGATCAAATGTTGAAAACTAGAAAGAACTCGGGAGAATGCCCCTGAGACAATAACCCAATAGTAAGACAAAACAACTACAGTATAAGGTGTCCAGATTTCAACATGAAGAAAATTTAACGAACTGTTGCACAAGGACGATAGGCAGAAGGCAACAGTTTGCTTTGAGTGTCTAACAAAATAGCTGTTGCCCAAGAAACCCATTCTATAACTATTTGTATACCTCCATGTGTTAACAGGACATTTTGGCCATAGCGTAACTTCGGACTTGGACATTTCGGCCGTATTTCAGTTCGGTCATATACTATATATTAAATGAAAACAGTATATATCTTTTTTATTTTATTATGCAGTGTGCAGATATTTTTATTAATTGGACAATAAAAGTTGGTGAACAATTATGATAGTTTTAATGATTTATTATACCCCGCCACACGAAGTGGCGAGGTATTATGTGATACCCTCAGTCGTGTGTCCGTCCGTCTGTCCGTCCCCCGAAGGTTTCCGACTGATAACTTTTGAACGAAATAACAGAAGGTCTTCAAACTTGGTATGTAAGTTGTTTACCACAAAACTCAGGTCAAGTTCGATTTTGGGTTCAGAGGTCCAAGGGGTTCTGGAGTTATGCCCCTTGAAACTTTGAAATTTTGCGAATTTTAGGGTTTCCGACTGGTAACTTGTGAACGAAATAACACCAGGTCTTCAAACTTGGTATGTAATTTGTTTACCACTAAACTCGGGTCAAGTTCGATTCTGGGTTCAGAGGTCCAAGGGGTTCTGAAGTTATGCCTCTTAAAACTTTTAAATTTTGCGAATTTGAGGGTTTCCGACTGATAACTTGTGAACGAAATAATACAAGGTCTTCAAACTTGGTATGTAAGTTGTTTATTACGAAACTCAGGTCAAGTTTGATTTTGGGTTCAGAGGTCGAAGGGGTTCTGGAGTTATGCCACTCGAAACTTTGAAATTTTGTGAATTTTAGGGTTCCATCTGATAACTTGTGAACGAAATAACACAAGGTCTTCAAACTTGGTATGTAAGTTGTTTACCATAAACACAGGCCAAGTATAATTTGGGTTCAGCGGTACACATATGTCCTGGAGTTATGTCCCTTTTAACTTAGAAATTTTGTGAAACGTGGCGGGGTATCATGTAATGCACCATTACTATTTTTTATAGAAGTAATAATCGTTTGTTCAATTTGAAAACAAAATAATAAATTTGTGATACGTTTTTTATAGGTTGTTTGATTGGTTCTGGGATATATTAGGTCCAGATTTGTTCCCAAATAAATTCTTTGAACTTGTATTGAGCAGTCTTTTTAAAAACAAATTGTACACACCCAAGCCTGAGCCTAAACTAAAGCAAACAGCAGTTTCTGCAACCGTCTAAGATTGATGCTTGGTAATACTGACAGTTATCAAACCTCCGATATCCATCACTATAGTCTCTTATGTTTTAAGCTTAATTTATATTATTAATGTATATAAGGTTTCACACGGAACATATTTATGTCATGGCAGAAACATCCAGGTCCGTAATTGCACATTGCCGAAGTATTTTAAGGTCGAAATATCTCGAAATGTCATGCGTAACCATGTGACGCTGTTTACCAATGGAAAGCAGGAGGGGAGGGGCAACAGATCATCAGCGGTCAACAGATCAAATGTCACTTGTAACATTATAAAATCAAAGTACTGAAGTACTGTTTAGTCGGATTTACGCGTTAATTGCGAAAAAAGATAATCGTAAAATTATTTACTGGGCAACAAAAGACTATATAGAAAATGTTGAAAGTATAGAAGATGAAGAACAGTAAAAGCGTTGTTGCATTTGGTTAATTTTAACATGTATCTGTATGAATTTTGTCTCCTGTACATTTACTCGTTGACAATATCCATTATTTTTTCTTGAAGTGTGGAGTTCTTATAGAGATCCCCATTGATTGAGATGTATGCTCTCTAGTTTTCTTCAGTTAAAATTTTCAAAATTTTGCATTTTGGCTTTCATATTTTCTTTAAATAGTTATAATGCCCACATATCCCCATTTTATTTGCCAAGTTATCTTACAACCAACTCAATGACTATCCTGTGGTCGTGGTCGTGTGTTCTTCGAATTGTCTTTTGGTCCCTCTTTCGGGCAATGGATGACAGTGTTTATTAGGGTACTTTGTCCAATATCTTATGTCTGATCCCGCATCCATTGATGTAGACAAACATGGACGTAACTTTGTTCGATGTCCATCAAGTGAATTCTGCTCAAGTGGATGCAACTAGTGCTAGGGTACGTCCCCAATGCACTATTAGGTATTAGTGTTTGCTCATTGTTGAAAGCCTCATACATTTTTGCGTCAAGCAAATGGGTATGACAAACGCATATCTCTTGGTAGCGGCTTAGTTAGTACGCTAGTTTATTGCAAGGCTATATTCTTTACCATTGAAAGCTGCTCAGTGTCTAGTGTCGGTCCAACTGGTTGATTATAGCACATGGACAAATATCATCGATAATACGGGGAATATAAATGGTTTCCAATTAAACTGCTATGTAAGTGGTAAAGAAATGATGTATGTTCTGTTTTAGCTAATATAGGTAAGCGTGGACACAAATAGATGACAATTTTTTATCTAACGATTCCATAAAAATGTGTTGGTATGTTATCATTGAAAATGGATAAAAGAAGTACGTCACATGTAAATGCTGTATCTTGACCATATTAGGATTCCGAAGTAATAAGGGAACATCTTGCATAACTGTCGAAATTTGGCAAAAAAACCTATAATTTTCACATCCCCTCTGGGTTGCATTAATAAGACTTCAAATTTATGCGTATCGTATTTTTTGTAAAAAAAAA
>MJUU01003466.1:80464-106217 GCA_002080025.1 Modiolus philippinarum | reverse complement strand
TTTTTTTTTCGGTTTCCATTGATCACTTCAAGGCCGTATATCAATATACATCCCTGCATGATCACTTGTCAGTATCACCAATACTTTATATTTGAACAAGGAGTTATATATTATCTATTTAACTCCTTGATTTGAACAAAAATATGTCAAAAGACAGTGAAATACACAGGCGGGTCCAACCTTCGAAAAGGGGTGTTCAATGAGGTTCCAGTAAAATTCTGCACGAAATTTTAAAATAATAAAAAGGGGAGGTATCCAACCCCGAACTCATCTCTTAATTCGCCAATGAAAACATGAATAATTGTCCATCCTCTGTCTCTAAGTGGGTACTTAAAACAAAAATATATATTGCCAATTTTCTTAGTACTGGATTTGGCTTCCCATTTCGATATTTTTGGCAATGAGTACTTCTTTGATTACAATTTTTCGATTATGGCTTTCCATATTATTTGATTTTAATGCTGCTGATGAGAGGTTACTCCTTGAAACACGTGTACATCATAACTAAATTTACTGTTCATTTTTGCAACTTTGGTATTTTTTTATTTTAATATTTTTTCAGTATCGATACAAGAGCTATACAAGTTATCATTTTGGATCAATTCTTGATCAAATTAGCACTTTGTGCAAACTACCTTACTAAATAAGAAAGAATTCTTAATCCTCGATTATTCATATAATTTTTATGAGGTTTTCCGTCAGGAAAACTTCATATAGCTGTCGAAATTGAAATTATCCCGGGTACGAATATGTCTTCACATGATTTTTTGGCGTCAAAATTGTTCATTTACTTGACGATATCTTTCCTAATGTGACATTGTACGTGTATTTATGAGGACAATGTATTTATATGAGCATCCTGCAAAACGGGAAT
The DNA here is from genome assembly GCA_002080025.1 of Modiolus philippinarum. NCBI lineage: Eukaryota > Metazoa > Mollusca > Bivalvia > Mytilida > Modiolidae > Modiolus > Modiolus philippinarum. The sequence continues at coordinate 105,343 of MJUU01003466.1, read as the reverse complement.
GAAAAGAACACAGGAATATATTTCTGCGGAAGGATCAATGATGTAAACAGGACGGATGCACGTATATAACACAAAACTTGGTTGTGTAACGTATCACGACAACATCGCCTGTACAACGTTCGTTTCATTAATCGGAATACACAGAACTTATGTAATCCCAAAATGTATCCAGTAAAACAGTGTCCAGGTGTGTTTGGGAACGGCCATTTGATTTCCAGAGAGGGCCTGAGCTTTTTGTAAATAAATAATTTAACCTTGATATCAGTAAAAATAAATATTCTTACCCTACTTGCCATGAAACTAATTCTATCCACTTCACTCTATACCGTTTGGAAGAGTGGAGAGATTTTGACGACATAACAATTATATAATTTCAAAATGCTTGAAAATCGTATGACTACTGATGTTTCTTATGCATATATTAAGGGGATATTTGTTGATCTATTAAACAAAAAAACAAAAACAAAATGAAGAAAAAACAAAAAACAAAAAAACAACTCGTATTTCAAATCTTCCTGGCCTCATTATCCGTGATACTTTCGATTTGAAACCAAAATATTTTTGAAATATTGAAAATGGTTAAAAATTGTGTTTAACGCGTATGAACTGACGTTGTTTCACGTGTCATTTTGTAAGCATAGTTGAGTTGAAAAATCGCCAGTTAACCAGACCAGACGGTTATCAAGAACGTCATTTGAATATATTGTACGGTAATTTACAGTTTTACAGACTCCCAGACGTGATGAAAAGTTCAATATATATTGTATATGCATTGTTTGTCATCAAAATTGTCCCCCTTTTTGTCCTCTCTCTCTCTCTCTCTCTCTCTCTCTGTGTATTTTCTTTGAATATTTTGTATTTTCTTTTAGATACCTTTTATTTCGATGACAAAAGAGTATTACATTGTTTTTTTCGACTAAACAGGGAAAACCGAATAACAGTACTCTGTACTTTGATTAATCAGGTAGTTATTTAAGTTTTTTTCAGCTTTTGAATTCAGAAACATTACAAATATTCAGGTCACAGGTAATTGATTATTATTTCTACAACTACGGTAACATGTGAAGTTATTTATAATTAACTTGTCACGTGACACTGAGTCAACTGCTGAAATATTCCCTCGACAATTCTATTTTAATTAGGCTTACACCTTACATTTATATGTCATATTTCTTATGCTGTTTACAATAATGTTAAAGAAGAGATTCGTAATGAATTTGGCCGCAAAAAACTGATTTTTGATCTCGAAGTGCATATTCATACCCGGGATTTTTCTGAAGAAAGCGACAGCATAAGAAGGATTTACGTACCGTAAATCCTCCTAAATATAGCCAGAAGATGATGTCAATATATGAATTTATATCTCACCTGACTAGAATATATTGACCGCGGACGCAGTCTGGGAACAGGTCTGTAAAATCCATGTATTGATCATACTTGCCAGACTATATTTGTTTTATTATTTTATGACATTATTCTTGCTTTACTTAGTTTACTTTTCCATTTTCTTTTCGGGCTTGAACTCCAGTGACGATTTCGTCAGAACGAGCTTGTATTCCAATATTGAGAAGTAATCAAACATCTAATTAATGTAGACATAGTTTTAATTGCCTCAACGTACTTCCAGGTGAGATAATTAGAAAAGTCTAACACCTTAGTACGACTCAATCATACTAATCAACTTAAGTACTGTAAGAGTAGTTAGGTCTCGAGTCTTTATTTACAGGTTTTGACAACTTTGAGTAAAATGTATAAAAACAGATATTGTCGTGATTGTGACATTATTCTCTCTGTTTGTCCGAATTCAGCACTGAACACAAAAAGCTTGTATTTCTCAAAATATCAAATTTTTCAATTTATAAGTACCAACAATTTGCAACTTATCGTTATATTCAAGATGAGATTACAAAGGAAAACAGAAAGGAACACGTCTTTATTTAATCTGGTAAGTGACTTTAATGTTGTCACTTTCGCCTGTAGTTTTAATGGAAACTTGCAATAAAACCTCTTTCGTGTAAAGCTCTGTCCTTACTACCGGTACCTAATTATTGTCTTTTGTTCACAGTAGATTGTAGTTAGTGTGTGTAACGTCAAGTGGGAAATATTTCAGCTATATCAAGACGAGAACAATCTTAATCAATAAAAAAATATATAAGTAAAAGAAGAAAGGAATAAAGTTGGAAGGGACAAACGGACCATCGAGTTTTGATTGCCACTGGAAAGGGAGAAATGGATAGGGGCAGGAAATTTAGCCTTCTGTACGACTCCCATACAGTGACTCAGCTCCCCTTAGTATTCACAGTAGAGGATATAAGATTTTATTTAAAAAAAAAATGGTTATTGATGAATTCAAAATAGTTAGATACGATCAGCACTGATCAAATATTAAATTTAGGGGACGACCATTGGATCCTTGGGGGGGGGCTGGCAAATTTGGAAAGGTTAGATTATTTATTTTCAACTCCATTCTGGTCATATTTATTTCCAAGCCTTTGGAGTTCAGATTATTTATTATCTTGTATAACAATAAAATTTTGACCATTATGAGTGGACTGATTATTTATTTTCAAGTGTAACCAGGCAAGATTATTTATCTGGGGCCAAGATATTTTTTACAAAATCTGCCAGCCCCCCCCTTTAGAATCAAATGGTCGTCCCCTTACAGTAACTTTGGTATCTAACGATTACTGCACCTGTGTATTACATTAATCTGCAATTACATTTTCGAAGCTGCTTTGGCAACCCTTTTCATAATTGCAATGATGTTCTAGCGAATAACCAGTTTCATGATACGTAATTGTTAGTTTTTGGAAATCTCCAGTATGAAATGTAGTCTTATTTCTTTACATTCATATTATTACAGATTAATATAAACAGTCCACAAATGGATGCTGACAAGACAAAGAAGACAATTGCCTTAACATTGGTGACAGAGGAACACACACACAGTTCTCCAACGTCTACAACAACAGATTACAACTTGAATATTTCACTCGATGATAATTTAGCTTATGTAAATACACAAGACACAACATCTGGCCCTACCAACTACCAAGCATATCAACAAGTCACACCCCCAGTTTTCAGTAATTCTGAAATGCATGATACATACACAACCGACGAAATTTCGATGCAGGACGACGACGTGTCTACTGATTCAGATAACGAGAACGTGCCACAGATAAGCTATCAAGAAGAACTTCAGTCGAGATACTACTACTACGAAAGTTTCACTCATCCAGAAGTTCACACCAGAGAAGTTGACGGTTGTGAGAATCCAAACGGAACCATTATCAGTTTTGACGATTTAAATGAAACCACTTCCCTGGAGATGGACAGCAGTGACAATTATTTCAACTCTCCTGTCACCCACGGGCCAACATTTGGAGAAACACCAATTGCCAATTCAACCATGATAGTTGACAACGATGACAGTATTTTGACAGATGTCAGCAACTTCGTTCCGTGTCTCTGGTCTACAGAAGTCAACCAATCGTTTTTCGACTCGTCCGCATGTCGTAATTCAACAAGCCACCAAAATTATGGCCTCATGGCTAGTAACTACACCAACGAAGAATCTTGCCACACACCAACCGACATCCACGAAAAACTTACAAACATATCATTGTGTTCCACGCACGATAGTCTGCATGTCATTGCTTCGTCTTCACTGAGTCGTGATGAATTTAGCATGGACTCGCAAGACGCTGGAGCAACAAGTGGAAACAGCACTTTACCACGCACCAGTAGACTTCCCGACAGAAACTATAATTTGAGCTTCCACGAATCACGACGCATGGGGGCATCAAATCATCCGAGAGTCGACAGAGTACCAAAACAAACATTTACTATTCTAAAAGCCCTCCAAGCAATGAAAAAAGTAACCAAAAATATCGTAAAGAAACCTAAAAATCCATCCAAGCAAAATTCAATAACAGGTCATCAAAGAACAGACGAAGAAGCATTTGAAATAAACATTCAAGATAAAAGAACAGTCGCAAAGAAGCTCCATAGGTTCAAAGACAGTTTTCGTCGAAAGGACACAAGACAAATCAAAACATTAGCCAATTTGTAGGTGGATGAAGTGCAATGATCATAGTATAATACAATGATATATAATTTTATTAAGCAAAAATTCTTTGTAGCTTTGAAATAGTGCTAAAATATTAAATGACAATAATACAATATCAGTTTTAAGTTGATCATTAGCCTTTTGTTAGATATGCGGAATGGTAGATTAATCCTTACGAGAGTTATATCCCTTCAAATATGAATTTATTTCGATTTTTTTTACCTATGAACAGCATCGAAGGATCCACATGATCTTTTTCATGAAAACATGAAAGATTTACATTGTACAAGTTTTTCAGTCGATGTCTCTGAAGGATGTATTGCCCAAAATTACAAATAGTATTTTTATGCTCTAAAATAAGCAAATAAAACTGTCTTTTCAGTATTTGGTCTATACCAGTTTTTATACCTTTTTCTACTATATTGCCATCACTTGGCGTCACATTTTCATGTTCTCCTCTGAAACAACTATATCAAATGCAACGAAACTTTCCAGGAATGATGCATGGAGGGTACTGTGCAAAGATTGTTCATTTTGTTTCGATCCAACAAAAAACATGGCCAGTAGCGCATAACTTAAGTAAAAAATCACATTTTCATCTTTTCGTCTGGAACCACTGAAGCAAATTCAACCAAACTGTACAGGAATGATGTATGAAAGGTCTTTTACCAAGATTGCTCACTTTATTTGGATCCGACAAAAACATGGCCGCCAGCGCAGAACTTAGGTTTAACATTGGACCCTATGGAAAAAATCATATTTTCGTCATCTCCTCTGAAACTATTGAAACAAATTAAATCAAACTTTACAGGACTGATGTATGGAAGATCTATTACAAAGATTGCTCATTTCATTCCGATTCGACAAAAACATGGCCACCAGCGTGAAACTTAGGTTTAACATTGGGAAAAGTCACATTTTCATCTTCACCCCTGAAAGCAAATAAGCATATTCAACCAAACTTTACAGGAATGATGTACCTATGGTCCTTTACAAAGATTGTTCATTTTGTCCCGATTCGACAAAAGACATGGCCGCCAGATTAACATTGGACCCTATGGGAAATTAATCATTTTCATCATCTTCTATTAACTGTCTTTTCTTTAGGGAATACAAATGTCAAAAACCCTTCTTTTCGGAAACAATCTCTTGTCTGAATATGAAAATCTGCAAATTTTCACAAAAGTAAGAGCGTTTATTTTATGTACAAAGAGATTTAACTAAATCAAAATCGCATGGTTTGTCGAGTTGACCGCGCACATCATCTTTGGACATTTCGGCACATAAAAACTATAGGCAGATGCTCATTTGTATTCATATTATTGTTAGAAAAATAACCACTGTCGACTCTTCATTGCAACAATAGTTAATAATTCGGGAGACAGATTTAAATAAGTTTATATAACTTGTTTCTAAAGTTGTTCCTTTTATGTTTATATTTTGTATTTGTAATGAATATATGTATATGTCTATATTAATTCTAATAAATATTGTTTAAACTAAATTATTGAAGCAAATTTAAAACTGAATCGGAAAGATGTATGGAAGGTCCTCTACAAAGATTGCTCCGATGATTTCGGTCCGATCGGAAAAAAAAAACATTGCCGTCAGCAAAGGACATAGTTTAACACTGGACTCACGAGAAAATCTCTTTTTGACGCTCTTCTCTGAAACCTCTGGAGGTAATTCAAACAAACTACAACGTAACATTAGGCCCTTAGAAAAAAATCATTTCTGGTCATCAGCATTTAAAAGAAGCATTTTGTCAGCTGAGCGATTTAGGCTCAGTCCCTGAGCCTCTGGTTTTAATTTTTGTCTTTCACATGCTTTTATTCGATCTATTAATTGTCGAAATGGCCAACTGCTGAAATTTATTCTACAGTTACTTCAATATTTAATTATCAAAAAATGTCAAAATGACAACCGTTGTCACGGAAACAGAAAAATGGCAGGAAAAATTCAAATTCTCCCAATGGGAATGAAAAAGAGAAATAATCATGAAATAATGTGAGAATAGGGGAAAATAATAACAAAATTACACCGTCACAGGTCTGAAAAGGGGGGCAACTGTTAATTTGAATGAAATAGTGAGATAATTGTAAAAAAAGGGAAATAATGCACAAAAGGGATAAGAAAGGGAGAACTTATGATAGAATAAAACACGAAAAAAATGTGGGAAAAGGGAAATCACCACAGAACAACATAGCATATCTCCCATCATTCCAAAATGTAAGTGCAGACGTGATAGAAAACAATACCAGAACAAGCCACTGTGGACTTTCGGTTTATCAAGATCACTCCGAGAAGTTCGAAGGGAGAAAATAGGAGAAATATTAACTCTTTCATATAGCCAACGTCATCAAATATAAAAAGCATATTAGGTTATTTCCGGTCAAAATGGCGAACAAGAGGAAATAAACACCAATTCTAGTCCTGCATGCGAGCTCCTTTACCTCTCCTTAGGGCCTTGCTGGGTCACATGTCGAACTATGATACTAATATATCACAAAATTATTTTTTATTTATTTTTATTGCCATTTTTGCTTAAACATACATCAGGCAAGAAAGGTTGGGCATGTGACACCTACAACTTTCTTCTATGTCAAGCAAAGACACTACATTCACTAGACTCTGGTGGTTTGTCTTAGTGCAACAAGCACATCCAGTGACATCACTTCCGGCTTAAATTGTACTAATGACGGCAATATTTTTTCAGATGAGGGGGTAATGTTGTAAACTTTCAATGCTTGTTTGCTATACTGATTTTTTAAAATATTATCGTTGTGATTTCAAGTAATATATTGAATGAAATAAAATCAAAAACTTTTTTTTTCGTTGCATGAAACATTGTCCGGCAAGGGCCAAAAAGGCGTAAAAATCAAGTTAAGGGGGTATTGTGATTACTCTGAGGCTACGGGTTTTCAAGATACAAGTTTATTCTATGTTATCACATAGCTTATAAGTACAGCTTATACCACTGATGTTGAGTTTTCCCCTACTAACAAAATGCACATTGCAATCTACCTGAAAAGATAGTTGTTAATGCTAATGAACAACAAAGATCGGGTTACTCTTTTCTTTTATATCTAGAGACAAGGCCTATTAAGGAGGTTTGAAAATTTTACGTAACAACCAACTACTATAGTACTACAACATATCCAAAAACAATGAAATTTAAGCAACTTTTTGTTCTGGGTATGGTGTCCTCATTAACCTTAAATAAAATTAAAGCAGGAAACGCCACTATGACAGAACATTACAATCGTAAGTCACAATCCACAAAGAAAACACAAACGAAATATACAACAGACAGACTTAAACAATGATAAGAACTTTTGATGACTCGGCCTGGTACCAGAACTAGCAAAAGCAAGAGGGATTCATGGGTAACTAAAGCATCCCTTTCTCTAACCGTTCCCTATGTGAAACTACTAACTCAAGAAAAAAGAAAAGAGCTATGGCAAAATGAGTGAAGGAGTGTTCGATGCTGAAAAATGGGAAATGCATTCAAAAGTCTTCTCTTCTACAACCAATGAGCCTAATGGAACCAAAGTTAGTCACAAAAGTCCTCGGATGAACCTCTTTAAAGTTTGTGATTTTTATGTTCTGATTTAATCCAAGATAGTCGCCAGTGGGGAGCATAGTTTAATTAAACCCGGGGTAAAAGCATTCAAGACCTTTTCTAAACCAATAGACCGACTGGAACCAAACTTGGCCAAAAAAGCCTTGAGGTGGTCCCCTTCAAAGATTATGCCTTTAGTTATGAGTTGGTATGAAATGAGAAATCTTTGTGAAGGTCCGCCAAAACATCCTTCCTGTTAAGTGTGTTTGAATTTGCTTCAGTGGTAACAGGTTTAAAATACTCACTTACTTAACCCTCTTCGTGCTTAGATGCACATAAGGTCATCACCAGCTGTCTCCATAACTTTCTATCTTGTGCCTTCTTCTGTACTTCTGACCACGACATCCCCATCTCTTTTAACTCACTCTCACCGTACGTCGCCATGTTTCCTTTGGTCTCCCACACTTTCTCTACCTGCAGGTGTCCATCTTTGGCGATGCTGTTTGGTTATCTTCTAAGTGGTTTCAAAGGAGGTGATCAAAATATGATTTTCAAATAGGTCCAATGTTAAACAATGTTCTGCACTGGCAAACAACAAATCTTTACAAATATAATTCCAGTACAGTTTAGTTAAATTTACATAAACCGTTCCAGAGAAAATGAGGAACAAAGGGTCCACGGCTAAAACTATGTTCCGCACTGGCAGCCATGTTTTAATCGGATCAGAACGAAATGAGCAGTATTGACTGTAGTCCTTCCATATAACATTCTTCTTTACGTTCCAGTGGTGTCAGAGGAGGTGACCAAAATATGATTTTCCCATACGGTCTAATGTAAAACTATGTTACGCACTGACAGCCATGTTTTTGTCGGATGAGCAGTTTTTTAAGGATTCCTGCAAGGCGAGCAGTGGTTACAGAGGAGATTGTCAAAATGTGTGTTTTCTCATAAGATCCAATGTTGGGGGCCTCAATGGGGGTTCCTTTCCCGAAATCCCGGCAATTTTTTATCCATTTTCTCGTTTCCCGGGGGGGGGGAATATTTTACAAAGACTCGTTAAGAGTCGGTTTTTCCCGGTTTCACGGGCCAAATTTTCAATGGTTCCCGCTTCACGCTCGACATCCTTTCCCGTTTTCACGTGCACTTTTTGCCAAGATCCCGTTTCCCGCTTACTTAAAAAGGCCAATTCCGCTTCCCGCTTATACCCCATCGAGACCCACAATGTTAAAGTACATTCCGCACTGGCAGCTACGGTTTTTGTCGGATCCAATCAAAATGAGCATTCTTTCTAAAGGACTTTCTATACATCATTCCAATACAGGTTAGTTTAATTTGCTTCAATAGTTTTAGAGCAATGTTGAATATTATTGTTTTCCCATAGAGTCCATCTTATATTATATCGAATTCTAACGAAAATGAGAAGTTTTTCTACAGTTGGTTCAGAGTATACGATGAAAATGTGGAAAACTAACAGACAACAGACGCCAAGTGGTAGCAATAGCTCACAATGACCCTTCGGAACAGCTCAGCTAAAAACTACGTTTTTAAGCATATAGGATCCAATGTTAAACCATACTCCATGCTGGCGGTCGTGTTTTGAATGCAATGAATAATTTTGGAACAGGACCTTCCGTATACAGTTTACTTAAAATTTCCTTATATAATTTCGGGTCAGATGACGAAAATGATTATTTCCCTATAAGATGCAATGCTAACATATGTTCTGCATTGACAGTCATGTTTTTGTCGGATCCCAACAAATGGGCAAAGTTTGTAGAGAACCATTCCAGTACAGTTTATAGTTATTTTTTGTTCAATAGTTGCAGAGCAGATGACAAAAATCACTTCTCCGTACATATGTTTTTCCCATAGGGTCCAATGTTAAACTATGCTACGCGTTGAAGGTTATTTTTGTATCGGATAGGAAGGGAGTGAAATAAAAGGGACAACAGGAAACACCTACAATGGCTGAAAATTATAATTACATGCCACAATATTCTAGGAAACTACACACTCAGAAAAAAACACAAAAAAGTGAGCATTTTTTGTAAGAGAACTTGCACTCACTGTGGGGTATGAGCAAAGCTCAGTGTTGAAGGCCTTATGGTGACTTCAGTATGAAGAACAACCATAAACGCGTTGTTCCACTCAGTGCTTGTTTTTAACCATGTATTTGTAGAGACTTTGTCTCATTTGCATTTACCTCACGTTAAAGCAAACGGATGGACAAGGGACGGACGACGGACGCCAAGTAAAGGGAAGGGTGCATTGATATATAGAGATATGGTTATTACTAGTAGTTACTACAAAAAAATCAAATTAGTTTGAAATAAAATAAAACAATATTTATTTTCTATATACTTTACTGTTATTTCCATTTAGCACTATAGTAAAACTTAACAAATCATATAAATAACAATTCAATAACAGTCATATTATGGCACATTAGAATATTTGTCTTGGAATCCTACAAAGTGGCGAGAGTATGTAACTGTCGTGTATCTTTACGTCGGAAACTTTCTCTAAAACGGTGCAATTTTCTGGCAACGGCTTGCTTATCCTGTATATGAACAACCGGTAGAAGTGGCTTCTTAAATACATTATCCTGTTCTTCTTTGGTTTGTTCTACTTGGTTTGATTTCGATTTTTTAGTTAACCCTTTCCTGACATTTTTCATCACTTGCTTTAGTCTCAGAAGTGTTTGGGTTTGCTTTACTTTCTTGTATGCTTCTTCTTGGTGACAGACATTACGACATTGTTCCGATGGCTGATTTATTTGTATTCTGTTGCTATTCAGTCGCGTGACGGTACTAGTGCGGGGTAATGTACTGTTTTTGTTGATATAAGATGCGTCTCGGTGGTCGATATCCAGACTAAACTCATCCCTGAATATTGTTTCATCTGCAATTGTTGATAGGATAACGCCCGAACAGCAAGTAGAATGTCTGTTGTTTTTGTGACGTCTGTGGTAGATTTGATGTAGAGGAATTGTCCCTTCGCTTTCGTTAATGGACCATGTTTCGACACCAGTACAAGACGAAATATCACAATCTGTTGTTAGCTGAATGGTCTTTGATGGTTTCAACACGGTCGAAGACGCACGTGGAATAAATTCGTTCGTCATTGTAGACGAAGCGGCAGGAACAAAATCGCTCATATCAACTGAAGTTTCGTCGGTGATAACCGTATCGCTACAGTCAATCATTGTAGAACAGGCAATAGGCACGGTTTTGTACCTGATACCATTATTGTAATCAACTCCTTGCTGACTGTCTTTGAGTTGGTTACTATAAAATTTAAGCATTCTTCGTGTTGGCCTTTTCTGTTTCTCATGATATGCATTTTTCCTTTGCTCATTATTACTTTTGCAGTCAGAGATAGATATGTTGCTCAGAACATCCTTGCCTTGAATCAGTTCACATGTTTTGTTACTGTCGTCTGCTACAAGTGTAGTTTCTGTTGACGACTTAGAGTATGTTGTAATGAAGTTCTCATCTACAGAAATGTTAAGTTCTGTGACATGTGTCAATGATCCTCTTGACAGATACGATGGCGTCGAAGGACTGCTCATGGTCACCTGGAAAAAATGGAAGGTCATATTAAGCTATTCATGCATTCGTAAATCATTAAATGCATATAGTATCTACAAGATGACTAAGAGCGACGACAATGTCTTATTAAGGAGTAGAGTATCTCCAACCTGCAAAGCTGAATTGAACGTTCGAGATGTTACATGTTTATAAGCTAATACATAAATTGTCGAAATGGTCAGAGTATCTACTCAAACTTGGTTATATTTTTGTTATTATCGTTACTTTTATTTGTCTTCAACGTTTCGTAATTTTGATTTATCCATGATAATATGATATATTTTGCAATCTATGGAATTAAAGAAATAATTTGAAAGACAATCTAGAAAACACGGATCTGGTAACTGAGAACCTCGACTGGCTTTGTTAACTGCCTTAATCTACAGACAATTTGTTACGCTGTTTCTTCGTAGTGTTTGATGTCTTTTTATGTGTGTCAACTAAAATATAAGCAGTTTGAAGGATGCCTTCAGAAATATAGCAACTCAAGTACATCTAGCAGCTTGGAACGTTGTTTTCCGGGCAATTTTCATAAACATTTGTTTTTTTTTACTATCTTTTTGGTCTTTTTCTCTATTTTTTTTAGGCAGCGTTTTTGCAAGAAAAAAAATATGTACATTCAATATTTTGCTTAATTTTGAATTTAGACTCTGATGTTTGTTTACTGGACTTACCAGATCATTACAGACTTTGGGCTTGCTTATTTCTCTGTAACTTTTGACTTCTGACATTGCTGAAAAAAGTGATAACAGAATTAACTATCTAATTAATTTGGATAAAGACAACGGGAAAATCAAAGCTCGAACATACGTGCAAATATACTGAATAGACATTGAAATAATTTTCCGATAATTAAATGATTCCCAATGAGAGCCGTGATTAAAATAATATAACTTCTATATAAATGAATAAAACGGATTGGTACAAAACAAACTTGCATATAGTTCAGAAATTTATTTTTCCACTCCATTTCTGCAATCTAGTTATATTAGGAAAAACGATAAAAATGTCATTACTTACCACTAGATATGGATGTAAACTTCATTTTCAAATTTGGTATAAAATGTAGATTTCTGTACTGTAATATTGTAACTGTGATGAAAATTTGATAATAATAAAACAGGAATTGTCTTTCATTTATATAAGTCAATACAAACCAAAAATTAACACCTCAAGTTCAAAATACTCCAACACCTAGTTAGAGTAGTTAATTAAGCTCATTGATGTTTTAAAAGGTGTCATTTCCTCAACGGGTGTTAGTTAAAATTCTCACCTTATAACTTGTAATGACATATGTTGTTTTGTAATTATGACTTAATTAATGCATTAACTGATGACAATAATTTTCTTTTGAAATTAATAAAGTACTTAGTAATAAATTAATGGTATTTTCAATTTTAACAGATTTGCTGTAATGCCCAGAAATTGTTTTTACACCCTAACAGTGTAATCTTTAACGTTTATCAGCTTTTGTAATTTCAAATGACTTTGATATCATGACTGCATTATTTCGGTGATCAACAAATTTCCAACATTTTCAGAAATTGAGAGTCGGGGAAATGCTGTTGATGATAAAATGCTTGTGAATTTATGAATCCCCAAAAGCGTTTGCGGAATTTAGTTCTTCGCGACATTTCAAAATTCTTTGTCTTTTTTCAAGAAGCCTTTTTGAAGATTTGATCATAACTTGTCAAAATGGCCATTTTCAGTTATTTTCTATCACGTACTGTATAAATGTATTTACTAAAACTGTATGTTCAAAAAAAAAAAATTAAAAAATAAAAGACAAGGGGTTCTGTCACTGGAAACTTGTAACACAAAGTCCAACTATCCAAGCAAATTAAAAAGAAAGGAAAATAGAATCTTTGATGCTGAAGGAATCTTTCAGGCTTTGATACTGTTTCAGGAAGAAAAGAGGGTAATAAGCTGTTTGTTGCATGGAAAAGTATCAAACCTTTTAGAAAATATAAAGCATATTGAATGCGACAAGCAGACATAATAATGGACTTAGTAATCATATTTGTTAACTCCACGAGTCATTGTCTCTAACTCCACATGTACACAAGATGAAAACAACTTGTCAGATTTTTGATGGCCCAGATGAGCATTTCAATAAAAGCCATTACAGGATATAATAAACCTGAAACGATTTCCATTTCATGTATGTGAGTTCTAAGCAAATCATTGCTACATTGTTCTCCCTTGTATGTGTTGGGAACACATCTGTATTTCGTTGATGTTTACTTAGTTTCTTATTGTCTTCCATGTGTTAAGTGTTTTAATGATAACTATTTTGTAAATTATTCATTTTTAGAGGAAATAAATACAATTAATTAATCAATCAATCAATCAATCAATCAATCAATCGATGTCCATTACAAAAATTACATGTGGGCCCAACTTCTCCTACGTCTTCAAATCGGCAGCAACCAAACTTCAATGTATAGTTGACTACAATAGAAAAAAGAAGGGAAGCGGGGAATGTGTCAAAGAGACAACGACCCAAAGGGGAGTAATAACAACTCAAAGCCAATGCCTAGTTGTGGATATCATTTTTCTTTTTGATTGTTCTTTCAAATTTCCAAAAAGTTGTGGCCCTTTATGACATTAAAATTCACAAAAGTGGGTTTGTTTGCGTCACTTATTTTTTCGTCCGTTTTTGCTTTTGCAGCAAGTAAACCTTGCAATATTTCCCTCGGATTGCTTAGAAATTCAGCCTTTCATGACTTAAAAATTACAAAATTAAGTTCGTTTTAGCCGCTTACCCCAATCCGTGATTTTACAGCAACTTAACGAGATTGATAACCATAATAGTTAAACTCCTGATTGTAGTATAGGTATTTAGGTATCTTAAATTATTATATATATAGGAGTTAGGACCCTTTTTGGTCATTTTTTTCATGATTTTATACCTTTTGTCTTATAATTCAAAAACACTTTGAGAAAGAGGTCAAGTTAAAATTGCAAAAATGTTCAGCATGTCTAGGACTACATTTTTTTTTATTAAACATTGTCTAGTTGTCTGACCTCTTCCACGATGACAACCAGCGGGAACTAAAGTTAACCATTTGACTCTCTGGGAAACATTTTCTTAGATCTCATTCTAAAAACTGTAAGGCCTATTGGAAGCAACCTTGGTCATAATAGTCTTTAATTGGTCCCTTTAAAAAATTGTTCAAGTCCGCAGTAACATCCAAGATGGCTGCCATCAGGGAACACGGTTTAACATTGGACCCTATGGGAAAGTATTCAAAGATTTTCTACTCTAAAACAGCAATGGGAATTTTATCCAAACTTGGTGACAGTAGTCCATGGTTGGTCCCGTTAAAAAGTCGGGCAAGTCCGCACTTCATCCAAAATGGCTGCCAGCGGCGTTTTACCCTATACGAAAACACTATCAAATATTTTTTCCTCTGAAACTACTAGGCCAATTTGAACAAAACTTGGACAAAAAAGTTTAATTTGCCCCTTTGAAAAATGTTCGGCAAGTCTGCACCCGTCAAAGATGGTCCTAGCGGGGAACGTATAGTTTAACAATGGCCCCTATGGGAAAGCATTCAAAGATTTTCTCCTCTGAAAAAAAACAAGGCCAATTGGATGTAAACTTGGTCACAATAGTCCTTGTGGTCCCCTGTAAAAATGTCTCCGGGTAAGTCAGCACTTTATCAAAGATCCGTCAACGGGGAACTTAGTTTAACATTGTTTCCTAGGGGAAACACATGCAAAGATTTTCTCCCCTGAAAATATTAGACCAATTGGAGCCAAACTTGGTCACAATTATACTTAGTTGGACCCTTTTGAAAAATGTTTCGGCAATTCCGCATACATCCAAAATAGCTGCAAGTGGGAGCATAATTTAACATTGGATCTTATAGGAAAGCAATCAAAGATCTTTTCATCTGAAACTGCTAGGCCAATTGGAGCCAAACCTAGTCACAAATCGTCCTTAGGTGGTGCCCTTCAAAGTTTGTGATTTTTATATTCGTTTCTAAGTTGGCCCGCTTCTAAAAGGTGTCCATATCCAAAATGGTTGCCATCCGGAAAAATAGTTCATCAAAAATAGTACCATCAAGGTCCATTGACATCCTTGAGAATGAAGTCCTTCATTATTTAGGTTATTTGGACTGTCTTAAATTGTTAGCCTTCTTTGGACTGTCTATGTCAGCCATGACCCAGGAGAGCGATAAAGGCTTTTGAGAACCTTTTGTTTTATATTTTGCATAACAAAATATTGATTAATCTACACCAATATTTCAAAATTCTGATACGTTTTAGACTACACAGACCAAAATATCCTTGATAGAATAACATAATACTGAAGTTGCTGTTAATTTGGATTCTGTATATACACATTTCGACAACTTATGTCTCTTCAGTGCAAATCAAATCAAAATATTGGAAATCCATATACCGAAATATGTGTAAAGACTGATAGAGAACAAATAACCAATAAGATCTAAATAGAATAAAGGGCTACGCCGAGCGCAGCATGATACGACCGCAGCATGTCGACCACTGAAATTTGAACAAGTGTAGTTTAAACTGAATGTGGACACAGTAAATAAACTGAAAGTGGACACAGTAAATTAGAGCTTGACACAATCGAATTAGATGGACACAAAAAGTAGCTTGACACAGTAATTAGCTGGACACAAATTAGGGAGAAAAATCAACTCTTTAGATCAATTATGGATAAAAAATGGTAAGAGCTAGGAAAAATCTGTTGACTACCAACTGAAAGCTTATATCAAGAGAAATCCAACGAAAAAAATCCTGCAAATTAAAGATTTCACATATTTCAAAAATTGCAATTTTGGCCCCTTTCATCCCTTTTAGCTCGGAAATGAAAAGAGCTATGCAAAATCTGAAAGTTTACAACTAGAAGAAGCCAAAGAAAAAATCCCATCTAAATCAGTTGAAAAATGATAATTTTAGGTTATCTGCATGTTTGCGCTTTTGGCCCAATTGGCCGCTCAGAGTTCAGAAAGGAAACAAGTTATCAAAAATCTGGTGGTCCAGCACCATATTAATTTTTCATAAGGAATCCATTGCATAAAAATGCATCAAAATCTGACTTAATATGAAAAATAAAATTTTCGAAATTTGCCCCTTTTGGCCCCATTTATCTCGTGAACGGTACATCGCGGTCACATGAAATCCGTTGACATACTCCAGATTGGAAATTTGCTAAGGAGCACACCGAAAGAAACCCCATGAAAATCCGATAAATGATAAAGATTCTACAGTCAAATAAGTGAAAACACCCGATTCAAACCTTTTTGGCCCCTTTTTCTGAAAAGGGGGTGGGGTGGGGTCAGGAACATGAAATTAATACCAGGGCTCAGGTTTGTGCCAAGAAACATCATACTGAAATTTATTGATGATCTGTCCACTAGAAACAAAGTTATGCTGTCCACAGACACAAAAATACCAAATTTTAACCCTTTTTGGTCCCTTTTTCTGACACAGGCGGGGCCAAAAACCCAAAATTAAAACCCGGGCAAAAGCTTGTGCCAAGTTACCTCATACTACAATTTGGAAATGATCCGTCCACTAGAATTAAAGTTATGCTGTCCTCAGACGCCGACATGGACGCCGACGACGACTGGGCCATACCATAATACGACCGCAAATTTTTGCGGTCGAATAAAAACCAAAAACCGCCAAGGAAAGAGCTATGCAAGAGGGAGATACCAATTAGTCTCGAACAAAATTTTTTGCAAGTTTCCAGATAAAATCGGTTTTCGGGCCAGTACCGAAGTACTGGCTACTGGGTTGGTGAATACCCTCGGGACTAATAGTCAAATAGCAGAGGCAGCGGCCCAGTGGTAATATTATATGTTATTCGGGAATCTTCACAGGGAATATGAACCCGTATCCACTGTGAAGCCCGAATAACTTTTATATTCTGCTAGAAGTGCTATAATTTTTCTATTAAAAGCGTTTAAAAACTGTGATTTTGCTACCACGGGGATACAGTCTCATATCCCCTGTCAGGGTAACCAATCAAATTGCAGGATTTACCAGGATATTTCACTTCAGCAGAATATATAATATAATACCGAAGTTGCTGTTAATTTGGATTCTGCATATTTTCGATTTATATGCTTACCTGCCCGAATAATTGTAGCTTTTCCTATTGAAAGCTTAAGAAATTAGGAGGGAAAACACAATTTTTTAAAATTTTTCGGAGGAGATTTCTTTTCTTTTGGTGTGTGTTTTATTTTTGTTTTTTGTTTGTTTGTTTTTGCGGGTGTTCATTTCAAAGGTTGTGTTAAGATTTTGTGGTAAAGACCATAGATTGTGTTTTGTGTATCTAAATTAAATATCTTGGATTGTGCGTTTTTACATTGTTTTAGACAGCGTTTTCCATTTCTAGTGCATATTATATTCAAGCATTTATTCCGTTTTATTTATTTTTTTGTTCCGTTGGAATAACGAAATCTACTAATAGACGGCTATTACCATGATCTTCTTAAAAATAAAAAGAAGTAAATCTTAATCTTTATCATTTATTCATGTTTACCAAAACATATTACATATGTACAAATATAGCACTATAGTCTTTGAAAACATTCTGCATGTTAAAGGTCTGCTAAATTTCGGATACAAGAGTCCTTATCAGTTTTGTAACTATTTTTGAAATGTTTCATTTTGTTAAGAATGTCCCTTTTCTCTTGTCTTGTCATATTATAACGTGTATTGTCATCCCCTTTCTTCTGATTTCCAATTTTGCGCTTTTTCTTCAGCATGCCCAATATCTTTGCAAACGGTAACGAGCACATAGGTTGAGTAAACGGCGTCCGAGAGTTTCTGGCTAACCTAGTCTTGTCGGTGCGTTCTGGTGTTAGGCGGAGTTTTGCTCTGGTGCTTGTTCTTGGTACCCCTTTGTACTTGTTGTAAAACAGTTCTTGGGTAGTATCTCCTTCGTCTGAGTTGACACTATTGACTCCCACTTTGTCTTCGAATTTTGTTGATGACCCAACAGTTTTTGCTGTATTGCATGTTAATATTTCATCATTTTTGTCAGATCTTAATCTGGAACCATTCTGCACCACGAACGTGCGATTATTTATGCTATCATGTAGGTCTTCGTCACAACACACTGTCTTCGATGCTGGAAGAGATGTTACAGATCCACATATACCAGAATCCTTTCTGCTCAACTTCCGTTGCAGTTTCGTTGGTTGCTGCATTTGCAAAGGAGAACCAATCACAGTTGAAGACGCAAGCGGTTGTTGGAATTTTCGATCGCAATTACGTCTTTTCACTGTCTTTCTCCTTAATTGGCAATTATTTCTTCTTTTTCTTGGATTGTCATCTTCACAGCCAATAACAACACGTTCTAAGGAGTCCAGGTCAGAAACATTAATCCTTTCTTTGTCGTCAATACAGAAATCAAATGTCATAGAATCGTCATAATTTCCATCTCCATGCCGCTTTATCAAATGGTCATTTGTAGGTACCACACAAGCTTCATCACCAGACGATGTACAAGAACTGTAAGAATCTGCACATAAACTGTCGTTGTACAAATTGAAAAAGTCGTATTCGTTCAGCTTTGTTGGTGCCTTGAATCTTTTTGGTGCATTTTGGTGTTTACAGTCTTTATTCAGAACGATCTGAAAATAGAGTCAGACAAATTGTATCATGGTATTAATAAGATGTAAACAATGTTTGAATGTTCTAGAAAGCTCGTGTAAAGGACACTCAACCCCATATCACTAAGAAAAATTGCATGATGCACATATGTACTAAGCATCGAAAATTCACTGCATTTTTTAAACATGTGCATACCTTTCAAATAGATGACAAAATCAGGACGAAAGATAATTTTGTGGCGATCTTACAACACTGCCTATCCTCTTTATATAAAAATATCTCGGACCAGTGCATTAAAATTTTCAATATATTTTTTCAACACATATCCGGCAATGAATATGTTCGGCCCAAAATTTAAAGAACTTGTAACAATTTCAGAATACGTCTTTATCCCACATTAGTTTATTGTTAGAGATGTTCGCTGGTCTGCATGATTTGGTACTTATGTCAGATTTTCGGTCTCTTTATTCAATCAAAAGCATATTTTTTACCCCTATTTTTGTTTATGTTGTCATTTTACATATTTTATAACAAAATTTTATTTTTGCCACTATCATTCATCGTAAGACCTTGAAAATTTCGGAGGAGTTCAGTTTCCCGCAAAATGTTTATCCACTTATATCTCAAAACAAGATATGTAACTGTTTTGCTCAAATTTTTCTGACAAAAATATATATTTTTTAGTAATCCTATTTATTATCAAATTGACCTGCGAATATATATGATACTCTTTATTAAAAAAATCAATTATAGAAAAATAAAAACTCACCATACGTGCGCCTGGAACTACGTGGTCTGCATCACACAGAAACATCTCTGAAACTATCAAAGACGGCAATTAGAAAATGTGTCTACGCAATGATAAAAACATCAACCAAATAAGACGTTACAAGTTAAATTGAAACTTTAGGTACAAGAAAACAGATGTTGGTAGATAAAAAGATAATTAAATACAGAATTAAAATATGGATTAACATTACCTTTAAAGTTTGAAAACAAAAGTTACTTTGAAAAGGGGCCGAAACTGATCGTAAGAAAGATTAAGATCAGGTTTTGTTTTTTCTTGTAGATAACCGTACATATATATCCCTGGATCTCATATTTTGCTTGTAATGACATATGGCCCCAAGAGACATCTTCTTTTGTCTTTGTTGTAAAAATTACACGTTACTACGAACAGAAATACAGAATCTTGTACGAAACGTGTGAAATAATTGTAATGACTTCCGCCTGTTCAATCAAATTAAGTTCATTAATTAATAACAATAAGAAAATGTGTTATAATTATCTTGAAAATTGTCATTTCCTCTATTACATGTATAATGAACTTGTAAATAACTTTAAATTTGCTATTATAATGAAGTATCATTTAACACCTACTTAAAAATAATTTGAATTCTTAAGAAAAAGTTTTCTGCCTTTTTTTAATTTTTACATGGCTATCACAGAAATTGTCGCAAAGATATATTAGAGTTATCTCCCGTTGATCAATTTTCGAACAATGGACGCAAAGTTGGGAAAGTTGATGATAGTTGATGGTGCAAAATTCTAGGAGTTTCCAACTAGTAACAAAACGTACAGAATTCCAATGGATGGGTTTAACGAATTCATATTTGATAGTAGACATCCTGCCCGGATACTTAAAAAAAAAAATGGATGGCGCCTAGGTGGACAAGGCCGAGTTGCAGATGCAAATCATTTGACAAAGTTTCCTTTGAATCCAACATTGACTTTTCATACGACTTTTGAGATTGATTTTTCATTAACCGAATATTTCTGAAATTTTGAATTATTTCAATACATGGTTTTTCACTCTGTGTCAACCAACAAATTACCCAAGGAAACACTTGGCTTATCATAGAGAAACCAAATTATCTAGAAGTTCCATTAGAAATGGGTGTAAACTGTTTGAACTATCGCACTGAAACAAATTTTGTTCTGAAAATTTCAATCTATTTTAAGTCATCGTGACCTTGACCTTTGAAATACTATCTCCAAAAGGAAAAAGAAGGTCTTTTCCTCCTGATATTCATCAATATTATAAAGTTTAATTTATATCTTATTTAAACTGCCTTTTCTGAAATTTTCAATTCATTTACTTGATCTTTGACATACTTTCATCGAATTCAATAGGAGCTTTCCCTCCTGATACCCGACAAGTTTCATTTGAATAGAATGTAAACTATCTGAGTTATCATCCGGAAACAAATCAGCAATTCAGACTCGACCAAAAACCGAAATTTCATATTACCATCAAATACAGTTTTCCATGGGGTATTCTGTACTTCTCTCTAATATATTTCAAAATCCGATTGGACATATCATAATATGAAATGCGATTTTTTTTTTCAAATTGATATTGCGTAAAATTTTGTTAAGCTATCGACGAATACGATTTTGTGAATTTCCACGAAATTATGCAAATTGTGGTTACTCACACCCACTGAATACCCCTCGGAAATAAAGACACGAGATTTGCAATATCTAAATTGGTTCTATTTACTCATTTGAGTAAGAGCTACTCGCATGAGCCATACTGAAAACCGGAAGTGCACAGCGCTGGTGCCCATCTTGGATGTACTTGCTAGACACATTTTTAAAAGGGTCAACAAATGTACTGTATCCAAGTTTTGTTCCAACTGGCCTAGTAGTTAAGAGAAGATCTTTAAATATGTTTTCCCATAGAGTCCACTGTTAAACTAAGTTGGCCACTGGCACCCATCCTTTATGAGGTGGAACAACTTGACCATGTTCAATAAAATGTAGTCCTCAATATACTGATATATATTTTTTTCATTTTAAACTTAACCTCCATCTCAATCTGTTTTTGAAATATAAGACGAACTATATCAAATCACGAAAAACTTTACCAATAAAGGGCAATATGTGGGTAGATATTAACATGCTGAACATTTCTGCAGTTTAAACTTTACCTCTATATCAATCTGATTTTGAAATATAAGATAAAATATATAATATCTCCAAAAAAAAAATTATATCGAATAAAGGGCAATAACTCATATATGGGCATTTAGATTTTATTCAAAATTGCCTTGTGGTTAGATCTTGATATGCTTGACATTTTTGCATGTCAAATTAACCTTTATCTTAATCTGTTTTTACCATGGAGAAACAATAAAGGGCAATTAACCATGGAAAAACAATAAAGGGCAATAACTCCTATATGGGCGTTAAGATTTCTTCAAAATAACCATATGAGTAGATCTCGATATGCCGAACAGTTCTGCAATTTAAACTTAATCCCCATATCAAACTGTGTTTGAAATATAAGACGAACTATTTAAATAACAAAAAAAATTAATCAATAAAGGGCAATAACTCCTATATGGTTATTTAGATTTAAACATAGGCATGTGGGTATAGATCTTGACATGCTGAACATTTTTGCAATTAAAACTTAACTTCTATCTCAAATTGTTTTTTGAAATATAAAATGAAATATATAAATCATAAAATATTGACTTATAAAGGGAAATAGCTCCTATATGGGTATTTAGATTTTCCTTGAAATATAAATGTGGGAAGATCTAAAAATGCTCAACGTTTTTGCAATTTGAATTTAACCTTCATCTCAATATGTTTTTGAAATATAAGACAAAATGTATAAAATAACGAAAAATTTGACAAATAAAGGACAATAAGTCCTACATATTGTTTATGGTATTTAGATGTTTATTCAAAATTGCCATGTGTGTAGATCTCGATATGTTGAATATATTTGTAAAAATAGTAATGGTGCATTACATGATATCCCGCCACGTTTCACAAAATTTCAATGAAAAAAGGAGCACAACTCCAGAACCGTATGTACCGCTGAATCGAAAATTGGGCTTGGTCTGTGTTTTGTGGCAAACAACTTTTAAACATACCAAGTTTGAAGACAGTATGATATTTCAATCACAAGTTATCATTCGGAAAACCTAAAATTTGCAAAATTTCAAAGTTTCAAGGGGCATAACTCTAGAACCCCTTTGACCTCTGAACCAAAAATCGAACTTGGTCAGCAATTTATAGTAAACAACTTACATACAAAGTTTGAAGACAGCATGTTATTTCGTCAGTCACAAGTAATTAATCGGAAACCCTAAAATTCGCAAAATTTCAAAGTTTCAAGGGGCATATCTCACGAAACCCTTGGACCTCTGAACCAAAATCGAACTTGGTCTAAGTTTTTATAGTAAACAACTAACATACCAGGTTTGTTGAAGACAATATATTATTTCGTTCACAAGTTATCAGTCGGGCCCTAAAATTCGCAATATTTCAAAGTTTCAAGGGGCATAACTTATGAACCCCTTGGATCTATGAACCCAAAAACGAACTTGGTCTGAGTTTTGTGGTGAAGAACTTACATGCCACGTTTGAAGACCTTATGTTATTTCGTTCACAAGTTTACAGTCGGAAATCTTCGGGAGACGGACGGACGGACAGACAGACAGACAGCCGGATGGATACACGACTGAGGGTATCACATAATACCTCGCCACTGCGTGTGGCTGGGTATAATAAAAACTTATCCTCTTTCATAATTCTGTTTTGAAATATACGACGAAATATATAAAATCAAGAAAAAATTGACCATTTAAGGGCAATAAATTCTTATGGGTATTTGGATTTTCTTCAAAATACGCATTTGGACAGATTTTCATATGCTGAACATTTTGCAATTTTTAACTTAACCTCTATCTGTTTAAGTTTAAAAAAGAAATTAAAAAAAAACATCAAAATTTGGAAAATTATACGAATGACAATAACTCTTAAATGGGTCTTCAGATTTTCTGCAGAATTGTAGGGTTCGTAGATCTTGTTATGCTGATAATTTTTACACCAAAATAATTTTTATATCTGCAACGGATTTTTTGGTTATTTGCAAAAACATCACTTTACCCTGTGTTCTATTTTCAGTAATAGCGACCATGTTGTTTGGTACTTGGACTAACCGAACACGCTTTTCAGACTACATATCCTGTTGATGATCAAGGCCAAGTTTGGTTTAAAAAGGCACAGTAGTTTCAGATAAAAAGATTTTTTAAGTTTACGTCGGACGGACGACGAACGCCCAGTGATGACAACAGCTCATCCTGGATTTAGCCAGGTGAGAAAAAAAATGCCCAGTTGTGTAATCATGCAGATCTATAACAGGATACTACCAAAGACTGTTGAAACTTATGAAAATTCGTCACCTTCTAAAAGAGGGGGCATATTACAGTACGGATCAAGTCATCGAAAAAGTTGTAGAAGTCAGCATTTTTCGAAATGAAGCATGAAAAAAAAAGAAAAACTCTAATGAACTTAGTAGCGAGTCTTCCAAGGAAGACGAGTGTCGCCTGCGTAATAATGCTAAAAAAATGTTCTAAGTTCAGTCAAACAGGAAGTGGACAAGCAAGAGATCCTGAACTCTGCTACATCACCCCTATTAAGCTGAGTTCTCAGCGAACAGTTTAGGTAAGAAGAGTTCGCGTATAATTGGTTTAGTCCGATTGGATAATGTTTGTTACCCAGTTTGTACAGATACTTCATACCAAAGTGCAGAAGGCTGGAATATGTATTCCATAGAAAATGTGAAAGAAATGTTTCGTGACGAAGTCATCAAAAAATATTCTCTATTTCGACTACTTGTGTTTCGTCTGCTTATACACAGACAAGAATCAAACATTTGCAAGACTCTTACAACATTTTGGGGTTCTGATAAAGAACAAATAATCCTCTGAGTGACTTCTGTGTATCACCAATAGAGGTTTGTATACAAGAGGGATGATACATCTTTGCTTACCACTCAATATTATTTATACAAAATCTAGGTTTAGTTAAGTGTTGGGATTTCATGGACGCCATTTTCAGTGAAGGAATCCAATCATAGACTATAAAACTATGGTTATAAATATGTCTCTGGTCCAATAGCAGCATGCACAACGCATGATACTCAAGTAACAGGATAATTTCAATATTCCCTCACATGCATGGCCTTGTTACACAGAATTGTGTATGTTAGGGAGCAACCATTTGATTTTTATGGGGGGGGGGGGCTATGG
>MJUU01003466.1:35269-70364 GCA_002080025.1 Modiolus philippinarum | reverse complement strand
GAATGGTGTGTTGTGTATTAATTAATACATTTGTATTTATTACTCCTGTTCTTTGAATCTCTTTTTCTCCTTCCTTCTAGTATAGTGCTATAAAATTAAAGACAATACTGTGAAATTTAATATTAATACTGTTCATGCTGTTAATGAATTGTGTAAAAAGGAAATAAAAATAAAGAATTAAAAAAAAAGAGGAATCCAATGCAAAAAAAAAAACTGCATCAAAATCGGATTAAATATTAAAAAATAATATTTTATCTCATGAACTATAAGGGACCATGTAAGGACCACTGTGACAAGGTTTGTTTCTCTTTTTATTAGTAGGTTAAGATTATAAAATCTTGTATACTTTTCATAGGGTCCAAAATCAAACTATGTTCCCGTTGGCGGCCATCTTAATTGGGATAGGTTCCTGTAAGATACCTTTTTAGGGAGGGACCATCGAAGGACAATTGTGACCAGGTTTGCTTCTAATTGGACTAGTAGTTTCCGAGGTGATCTTTGATTGTGCTTAACATTGGATCCAATGTTAAACATTATCACTGCTGGTGTTCATCTTGGATGAGGTACAGACTTCAGGGTACCCGTTATGGATGGCACCATCTAACAATCATTGTTACTTAGTTTTGTTCAAATTGGACTTGCAGTTTCTGAGAAGATCGCTCAAGCAGTTTTCAGTAGGGTCCAATTATTCAATATATTCCCCGCTGGTAGCAATCTTGGGCGAGGTACAGACCTGCCGGTTACAATTTTAAGGACAATCCCAGGACTATTGTGACCGAGTTTTATTCTAATTATCCCACTGGTTTCAGGAGACCTTTGTGTGAAAAATTTACGAAGGATGGATGGCGGACGCCCAAGTGACAGCAAAAGCTCAAACTGGCCATTACAAAGCGAGCTAAAAAGACCATTTAAATTTACTTCAATGGTTTCAGTGAAGATGATGAAAATGATGTTTTTCCTGCATTAAAGCTGGCGGTCTTATTTTTTTTTATCAGATCAGAACGAAATGAGCAATCATTGTGAAGCTCCTCCCATGCATCATTCCTTTAAAATGCTTCAGTGGTGTCAGAGGAGAAGATGAAAAAGTGGATTTCCCAAAGGGCCAGTGTTTAACTGTTTTCCGTGCTGGTAGCCATGTTTTTCTTGAATCGGAATAAATTGAGCTTTCTTTGTAAAGGGACATTCCATACATCATATTCTTGTAAAGTTTGTTTGAATTTACTTCAGTGGTTTCATTGAAGATGAAAATGAGAATACAGCCGGACGACGGACGCCAAGTGATAGCAGTAGCTAACACTGACCCTTTGGGTCAGTTGAACTAAAGAGTAATATGGATGTCAGGTTTATCAACATGTAGAAGTAGTTGTAAGCTGGCGGCCATCTTGGATGTGATATATAGTTCCCTGTAAGTGGCCATAATGGATAAGTGCGGACTTGCCATATAAATTTTAAAGGGGCACCATAAGGACTATTGCGATCAAGTCTGGTTCCAATTTGCTTTGTGGCTTCGGGTGAGAAATCTTTGAACACTTTCTCATAGTGTCTAAACTTTAACTATGTTCACTTCTGGCAGCCATTTTGGATGCCATAAGGATTTGCCGAACACATTGTTCAAAAAAGGATAACTTAACAAAAATTGTGACAGTTTGGTTCCAATTGACCATGTAATTTCAAAGGAAATCTTTGAATGCATTTTTCCATATAGGACTCAATGTTGAACTATGTTCCCTGCTGAAGGCCATCTTAGATGTAATGTGGACGCATTTTTCAGGGGGCTATTTGGTTCCATTTAGCCAAGAACTTTCAGAGAAGAGCTTTTAATGTGTCTTCCCATATGGTCCAATGTTAAACTAAGAACCCACTCGACAGCCAACTTGGATGAGGTGTGAATCTTCTGGACACAATTGGACCACCAGAGCAATTTAGTACGTTTGGTTATGGTCGTGGTGTGTCAATGAATATGAGTTCCATTTGGTCATACGTTAAACTAAGTTCATAGCTGATGGCCATCTTGGACAAGATGAAACCTGTCATTCACCTTTTTGAAGAAGACAGTCTCAGGACTATTTTGAAAAGATGTAAATGTAAAAAATTTTCAAAAGGTTCAGTGTTAAACTAGGTCTTTCAAGTGTTTTCCCATAGGGTTCAATGTTAACCTATGTTACCTTCTGGTGGCCATCTTGGATGTGATGTAAACCTGCTTTATGCAATATTATCCAAGGACTATGGTGACCAGGTCTGGTTTCAATAAGCCAAGGGGTTTCAAGGAAGATCTTTGAATAAAAATTGAATGATAAACTAACGGATGATGGATGCCAATTGATGGCAACAGCTCATTCTGGCTATAACCAGGAGCCTTGTTCCAGAGTTTTCTGTATTGTTGTATTGAGAATGTGTCCTGTGTATTTACTCCTTGTAATTTTTCCATGGTCATATTGACAATGTCAAATGATGGCAAAAGCTCACTCAGGCTATACCCAGGAGCCTTTTTCCAGAGTTCTCTATATTGTTGTATTGAGAATTCGTCTTGTGTGTGTATTTACTCCTAGTTATTTTTCCATGATCATATTAGCAGATGCCAAGTGATGGTAAAAGCTCATTCTGGCTATAACCAGGAGCCTTGTTCCAGAGTTTTTTGTATTGTTGTATTAAGAATTTGTCTTATGTGTGTATTTAATCCTTGTAATTTGTTCGTGGTCATATTTATTGGTGTACAGTTACTCGACTACATTTTAATGTGGACCTGGTTTCAGTTACATTTGAACTTGACTCCTGTACAGTTTAATATAGAAATATCAACATTTTATTAACCCTGGAAAAATGCACCTTAAGAGTTGTAGGACAAAGGCCAAAACAGGTACTTTGGAAAACCCAGGTATGACTTGGCATTGAGACAACATATTACAAAATAAACCAAGAGCATGTCATGGTTAAGTCCTCATTTCAAATAAACCAGTTAATAAGTATGATAAAACATGGCTGAAATATTGCTGAGAAACAATAATTACAGAATTATTGCTTAGAATTGGGCTTACAATTTCTAATGTATACTCATACAGCTTGACCAATACACCAACCAAAAGATAAAACTAACAACAGACAGCTTAAACCACTACAGACATGACAATTGAACATTCCTTAAACCATCAACAAATAAATATTCAAAACCAGTGACTTCAATATACAGAACAACAATAAGATTTTCCTTTTTGTGACTATCAACTTGCATTTCATGTTACTAATAATACTTTAAATTTGCTCAGTCAAAGGCTGGCCCTGTTTTTTTTTTGTATGTTGTAAATTTTTTTGATATAAACTGAGGATTGTTAGCGTAATAAATTCGGATTTGGATATTGACATTTACTCCATATCTCATTTTGTTGAATCTGTTGTAGGATTTATCCTGTGTAAGTTTTATATTTTAATTTGGAACCGTTTGAATATACAGTGTTCAAGATGAAGAACAACGACAGAAGTGTTGTAAAATTGCTTGGTTTCATGTACATTTACACCATATCCCTTCATTGCTTATTGAAGACCATTCAACCTGTTTTTCTTTTGTATTTTGGACAGAATTCTATTCCACATTTTATTGGATGTTTCTCATTAACATTTACTCCATTGTATCTTTGCCATTTAAAATAGTAAAAAAAATATGTTGATTTCTGATATTTTATTTACACATCATAGCACTGCTCATAAATTATTAATAAATTAATATTTTACAATAATACTGTACATAACATTTCACAGATAACTTCTGTGTTACCATAACAACATAACAAACAGAATAGAAAGAAAGGTCACAGAGGTCAAAAGAAAGAATAACATTCCTAACCAGAAATATTGCACTTATTGAAGTATTGTCTTTAAATCTACCCTAAAGCACTAGGATTTCTGGAAATCTTACACTCATTACAATGTCAAGGAAAATCTCACATTCATGATTGTCTTATACAACTCTCACAATTTTACCCTTATCATTTTCACAACATCACATATAATAATTTGTACCCGTATTAAGTCTATAAAGTTCACATCACAACTGAGTATTGATTTCACAATAATGTCTTTTTAACACTTATTTCTGATCTTTACAAGTTGGCAAGTGTGTGGATCTGAGTAGTGTCTTTCTGTCGGAAGCTTTCGCTGAAACGACGAAATTTCTTGGCAACTGCACGTTTGTCGACTAGATGAACCTCTGGTGATGGGTTGATGAACAGCTTCTTCTTTGATGTTGGATCACTGTGGATTGACGAAGGTCTACGCTGAGGTGTAGAGGCAATGTTTTCGGTACTCTTTGGCTTACTACGACGGAAACGGAACAACTTCCACAACGGCAAGGTATTCTTTGGCTTCTTGAAGATGACGTTATCTTTTGGTGACTGAGACTTAACAGAAGTTGGAGGTGCAGGTGGACCAATAGGCTCTGGTTCGCTGACTGGACTGGCTCTTGAAGAGTATGGCGAGTTATTTGGAGCAAATACACCAGTGCTGCTTAAACTAGTTGGACTGTCTGTTAGTAGTGAATCGCATAGTGCCTGGGTGTTACGAGTGTCGTTGCTTGTTGGTGGACTTGTGTGACTACCACTGGAACTAGACTTGCCTGGAATTGCTGGTCTCTCCTCAAGTGATGATGAGTGGGTACTAGCAGAAGAGTTTGGTATACTTTGGACGTTGTCGTTCTCTGAAGTTAATACGCTGACCATGTCTGGCATTGATGTACGTCTGGCTTCCATGGAACTACCACTAGACTTGTTACCATTCAGGTCGGTTCTGGTACTTGTGCGTGGAAGAGTTTTGGCTCTGTTGTAGAAGGTGACATCTTGAAACAGACTGTCGGTGACTAAGTCTCGCTGGTGCGTGGTTGATGCAATCATGGACAATGTGTCGTTGGATGTGGTGTCGACATGACTGGTTCCACAGCTGGATGGTAGTACTTTCTTTGGTGGAAGTGGTGGTTTACTGCTCACTCTGTTGATGTTACGATAGTAGGACTCTTCTAGTGGAACATCATCTGAACCGTCTTTAATGGACCAACAATAGACGCTTTCCATGTCATCTGTTGAGTAGGCTGAGTTAGGTCTGCAGGATGATGAAGTTGGATCTTCAATCATGGTGGATGAGGCTCTTGGAATGGAACTACTACGATGTTTACTGCTGCCACTGCTCTGTGAGGAAGGTGACAAGTCTTCTATCATGGTAGATGATGCCTGAGGTATGGAGATGCTACGTCTGCTGCCCTGAGATGAACTGGTACGATTACGCTGGGCCCTGCTGATACGCTTGGAACGATGATGACGTGGTGATGGTGACGAACAGTTGGAACTGGTAGACCGTATACTGGAACGTCGTGACAGTGAAGATGGTTGAACAAAACCTGGTGGAATGTACTCTTGCTCACAGCCGATGACCTCCCTGGTGAAGAGCTCTTCGGTTTCAGCAGCGGTGTTGTTGATGTTTGGTGTAGTGGTCAGTCTAGCCGTTAAGTTGTCAATCTTACTCTGGCGGTCTATCGTGAAGTCACCATAGTAGTGGAGTCTGGACAAAAGTTCCTCTTGGCGATCGTCGATGTCAGGCACACACTGGTTGTCATCAGAAGAGGAGTCAGTCTCTGTTGACCTAGGATAACCACTGGATGGATTGCTGGCATTACTGATGTCAGATGATGATGGTTCTGGTTGATCGATGTTTGGTACCAGGTTGGTAGGCGAAGATGGCTTAGGTGATGGCAGGTAGTTGCTGTTAGAGTCAATGATCAAAGTCATGGCTGAATCGTCATAGATGCTTTCGCTGCTGAGTGAGTTGATGGATACCAATGGCCCCTGGAGCATCTTTTGAAGTAGCTGGTCCTCATCGATGGAGGTAGTGTCTAGGCAGGTCATGTGACTCATGTTGGTAGGACCTCGTAGAAAGGAAGGCGTTGGTGGATTGGTCATGAGTTGTCTGTTGACTGGGTACTCAGTGGGTTCTAAACCAATGTCAGCGATGAGTGAGTTAAACTTCTGGTTGATCTCGTCTATATCAGTCTGTAAGGATGTCTCTTGGCGTTTGATGCTTAACTGAAAAAACAAAACAGAAACTTATTAATTTTATGTTGATGTTAAATTGCCAATACATACACAAACTATACTATATTTAAATAGTAATGGTATTGGCATTACAGTAATTAAGGAATAAGACAGTACATTTATTGTGATCTTACGTTTTTCTGAGTTTTGTTTTAGTAGCCATATACAGCTCATCATGCGGTATGGTTTTGCTCATTGTTGAAATCTATATATATCATGCCATTTATTCAATTTCATGTTTGCTTTTTGTCTCACCATTACCCCATCTAATATTACTACCGACAATTATTTCTTCTGTTTTTCTAATTACTGTATCATTAATGAAAAATGATTTTACAGACATAAAAAATCATTATGTAACTTGTTCATTCTGTGATATGTACCAGTATTTTTCCACAATAATATATCTTTATTTTTATCATAGTTGGGAAAATATTCTTCTCAATTGTCAATCGTGGGTTGTCACATTCTGAGTAAGCTAATATACTGATATTTACAGTACTACTTTAGTTATGAAATTATTGGGTTTTTTCTGTAATTCAGACCATTACATAAGCATTAATTCACACAAACTGAAAAAGGTAATGGTTCAGTATTTCTTATAACGACCCTCAATCATGCATGTATGGTTTATTACTTTTTTTTGTGTGTATTTTCTCCTCCCCCTTGAATACTTCAAACAAATCTACTATTCTATATTAATACCAGCATTAATACCAGTTATTACTAAATCCAAAAACTGTTAAAGTATTGTTATTCATGGACATAAACTTTAGTTTTTTTCATAAATATCATAAGTGGGTACTTAACTTAAACATGTTTAATTTGTAGTTTTGAATTGTACAGATCAAAACTGCAGGGAAAATGCACTTGGTTTTAGCAAACAAAAAAATCCATGAAAATTGAAACCTCGCGAACAATTGCACTTTTACAGTATACAATTCATGTATGTTTTTCATAAAGAAAATACTGTAAAAAAAATACAAAAGGAGCCAATGGAAAATATCTTGTATTCTTTTAAAGACTATCTTAAACACTAACTTGGTATGGCACAACAGTTGGCTTTCATGTGTACACAAATGTTTGTTTGCAATGGGATTTCAGAGAAAATATGTTTTGGTTAGAAATTTAAAAAGAAGTAATATAAGTGAAAAATATTGATTTTTTTTAAGTCAAATTTTCCAGGAAACTGAACTTTTCCGATTTTTTTCATATGACTGAATGTGTCAAAATATCAAAACTTCATCATTATGCTCAGAAGGATGTTTAACATGAAATGGTAGGAAAAAGGGGGGTTTATTGGTAGACATTTATTATGCTTTTAAACAGGAGTCCAAAATCAGAAAGATTTTCCAATACATTGGAAGCTAACTATATCCTATTCTGCTAATATAAAATTATTCATAATTATCATTTTTGACAAGTCATTACTAGTAATATTCATAATTTCTACCTCATATGAATTATTTAATATTTAACCTTTTCAGTCAAAAAGAGGCAAAATGCCATGAATTTGGTGAAGTTCTTCAAAATCTAACTTCATAAAGATTGTTTCAAATGAAGATTGGAATGAATTATCCAAAATTTTTAGGGAATAAAGGCCAAGTTCTCTGGGTTTCTTTGTGCTCACTAACGAAATGTCAATGTCCAGAGATTCTGAGTGTGTTTGTACTCATATTCAAAATTTCTAAGATTTAAAGCTAATCTTTTTAGGTATGTTTGTGCTCGTTCAAAATTTCTAAAGATTTAATGGTAAACTTTTAGGGTATGTTCAAGTTCTTACATTTTAATATTTGTTTTGAACATTTGTGAGGTATTTCCAATTACCATATATTACATCTACCAGAAATTTTGAATTACCTCTCATGGACTAGAGTTTAAAACAATTCATCATTCTACAATGGGGGAATATCTTTGTTAAATTATTTAAATATCTAATATTTTGTTAAATTATTTGGAAATCTAATATTTTTGTTAAATTACTGGGATATCTAATATTTTTGTTCCATGTAATATAATATGATGCTTACCATATCAGCTTGAAGCATAAGGTACATCTCTTCTTGATCAAGATGGTCGGAAACATCGGACTCCATTCCAGTTTCCATCCAATCTGAAATATAAAGAAAGAAAACTATACAAAAATGCTAAATGCTAAAAAAGAATTATTTATCATAAAATGCTGCAATAGCTGGTAATTCTAGATCTGCACATGGCCATTTCAGTAATTTACCAATACAGTGAAACCTGTCAAAACCGAACCTCTCTGGGGCTGAAAAATTTATTCGGTTTAGACAGGTTTAAAATACAAAGAAATTGATAGAAACAGTCTTCATATTGTGTTTGGTTTAGACAGGTTTTCGGTTTAGTCAGGGTTCGGTTTAGACAGGTTTCACTGTAGAAAAGATTTGTGTTCAAAAACAATTCCTGTTGCACCAATTGTATATATTTCCACATTTTAAACATCAACATTTCAAGTCTTTGAAATGCAGAGCATGTTATACCATTTGCATGCAATCATTACCTGCTAGGTCAATAAAAAAATTGTTTACTTTGAAAAAAGGAAAGTAACAATATAATAAATAAATGACCATAAATGGTGAGTAAAAAACAAACCTATAATTGTCTGATACATCCTTGGAGACAACAAAGAATCACTTGAGTATTCATACAAATACATTGTGCACTATTGTATACTTTTTGATCAAATAGAAATCCAAACAAGAACAATACAAGTTTATATATCCCTTTTTTTCAATATGGCCCCCATCTGCTGTTACCAGTCAACAGCTTGTTCTTGTTACACCTAAGACAACAAGTTTGATACCTTACATCAACTCAAAGTATAGATTCCTATTCAATTCACCTTACACTTATAATCAGAGTTTAATTGACCACACTTATTGTACAAGGGAAGTGATACCCTAATCCTATCAGGTGTGATTGTGTCCATTAGGGTTCTTTTTTAGTCCCCCCTTCCTTTTACAGTTAAGGTGTTGTGACAGTAATTGACAAAATGTAAATTTAGGAAATGTACGACAATAGCAGATGTTTGCTCAATTTGAATATTGTAGGATTTGATCTTTTCTATAATCCTGAATGCCTCGAGGACCCCCTTTAAAACTTTTTAACCTTTTTTTCAAACCTAGAGTGTAGGTATTTACATAACAGTGCTTTTTATTTGTGTAACCCAACAATAGAGAGATAAGTGGTATTAAAATCAAGTACCACCTTTCTTTCAAATTCTTGCTAACTTTTCATTAAAATCTGTCGTCAAATTTGAAACATTTTTCCTGTCTTTTGTACTAAAGTCCAACCTCAAATTGAAAAATATGTCTCTTTTTACAAATTGTAGACAATCTGAGTAAATACTGACTTTATAACAAAAATGTTTGTCTAGTTTACCATAATGGCAGATGTTGGCGACTGGTATATATCATAATTTAAAAAATTCTTACATTTATTACATAACAGAGGAAGAATTACAAAATTTACAAATTTACAATCTGTTAAAATTAAATATTGCTTGGGAAGCTAATAAATAAAAGATTTATTTTTCTGCCTGATTGGTTTGTAACCAAATTGTGAATGGAGTCGTCCAAACTCAATTTGTTCTGGAATTTAGTCCAAGGGTATGGTTTCAAATTTACAATTCAAATCAGCTGCTAATATGCATTATCCTCCCAACATATGATTAGCTATTAGAGGCTTGAAGCATTTCCTGTCCCATGACATTGAAATATTTGAATTTTTATGTCGCAGACAGGTGCTTCAAAAGGTGGATCTTCCTTTTTTGAAAAAAAAGTTGAAAAGATGAATGAATTGAACTACTTTAAATAACATCAGACACAAAATTGAGCCTCAGATACAATTTCAAATTTCAATAACAGTATTTCAATTTGACAACCCTCAATTTTTTTACTTTAATTTGTGTGATTTTCATAATATTGGAAATAACCAAATTGTACCTTTTACCTTACATCTTGTTATGTTAAATATTCCAGCTTTCATGTTTGTACATAATTTATGTATAATTAATTAGAAGTAGACCAAAGAGAATCTAATTTATAGGTACATCTCCATATGTTCTTTGATAATTCATTAATTTGATTATTGCACTTATTCCTTATAATCTTTATTTGAATACATACAGTACATCATAATTACATGTTAAAAATGTTTTCCTTACAACTTGGGTAAGAAATTTTTGGAATAGGAAAAATGCAAGTCAAATCCCAAGTTATATCAAATTAAATAGAAAACATCTACCTGCATTCTGAAAAATGTTTAGATCCAAACAACATGGACTGTCAATATACTGATTTACCCCTTCAAGCATCTCATCCAAGAGCAAGTAAAGTCAATTTGAACAGTTATTATGATGGTCTGAATTGAAATCCTTAACCTTTATATACCAATGCCTTATTTAATAAGATTCTAACTTTTAAGAGATAAAAACTAACATTTAATTCCAAATAAAAACAAGATATTGATATAAAATCATTTGGATAATTGGTTGTACTACAAACAGGTGTAAAGAAACAACAGTTTTCTATTGTTAGTCCCGTCTTTGTTTGATCAGTCACTTGACCTTATCTTTTTTTGTTTGGATATTTTTTGTCCATTGTATCAGAAGACAAAACAACAATATTACAGTTAATCGATTTTCAATCGAACTTAAATACAAGATAAAATAAAATGGATAGTTTGTAAACATTTCTATTATATTTAAATGCAGTTAACACTTCAAAAGTGGATTATGTTATTTGTTTCATCAAATATAAACAGTTTTTATCAATCAATGACTTAAAAGTATAAAGAGAGAACAATCCAATAACAAATGATACTGGTTTTCAATTACTTTCCTGCAGTGATAGAGATTGTGCAGGATCTGATTGCAATTGAGTGATGTAGGAGCTAAGCAAGAAGAAATGATATGACTCTTCAACAAGGTCTGCATCATGATTAATATCACATGTTGCTATGCACCAATTCTCTAGGGGGAGTCTAGAAAGTGTGTGAGGATACATTCCAATAGAAACCAGACAATTTAATTATGGTTTAGCATTCTTCAATGTGTCAAACCTGTAAAGAAATTTGTTGATCATGAAAAGTGGTAATTATTTTATGAATATTCAATGAAGACAAAATCTGGCATACTAATTACCAACATTTGGGGCCAATTTTACATATTCTTTCATCTGGAGGGATCTTTTATGAATCAAGATAGTTTGTGTTCCACTTATCATGAATGAAACTTTGAAATTAAGTTAATTATTTTTCCATGAAAATTATAATTATTGTCCTACTTTCTCAATAAAATCCACAGCAAATCATTTAATTAAATATCATCTGAAGTCCATTTTAAAGATAATGAATTATCATCCAATAGTCTCATCCAATATATATATATACATATATATGTATTATGCAACTGTATATCTGTATTTGTAATATTTGTTATTATGTCTTGAATGCCTATAAGCAAGTTTGCTTAAAGCTAATAAAGAATGTGAATAGGAATGTATCCATTTTTTTTTTAACTTAAAAGTGGATGGCCAAATTTTATTTTTCATTTTTGATCAATTAAACTGAATATTAATTTTTGGGAAATTGGGCACTAGGTTACGAGTATCAAGAATATTTTTTATGGTAGCCTAAAAGAGGAATTCAAGTGAAGTATACATACTAAGATTTCAGAGAGATATGGAATTGAGTATAAAAATTTTGCTATCTATATTTCCGATTTGATAAATGATAATTAGACCATTTAAGATTAGTTAAATACTATTAAATAGAGTTTAAAAATTGATATTTTACTAAATCTCTTCTATCAGATAACCCTAGTATTATTCCCTGTCAATATCAAGGAAGATATTTTTTTAATCAATTTGTCTAGAATTAGTTTTTATGGTCAGTTTTATGACTTCGCTTTGGTCATCAGTGTGTAAGATTAGAATCCTAGTATTATCCTATACCTTTACAAAAGGGAACAAAAGTTTTCAATAATACTTGTGATTTAAATAAAACTTTAGAAAACATTTTTATGGCTAAATAAAAATGTTAAAATCTTTTTGATTTACACTTTATGTGACCTTTGGTGAAAACAGGCTTTCATTAAAATAAATGACTTTTATTCTGGACTCATGGCAAAAGAAAGTAGGATTTGTTAACCATATTCCAATAATAATAATTTAAATTTTGAAATCTACAAGTAAATGATAGTAAACAAATAATGAACAGAGGATTTCAGATAACCATGGGAAAATCTTACCTTAAAGATATATCTAATCCCACAGAGGTAATCAAAATAAGTCAACTACAGTCAAAAGTGATCAATTTCTCATTCCAAATTAGTGTGTTTGACATTTAACAAGTGTGAAATACTACTGTTGCTGAGAAAATGTGGCATGTTATTCTGGGAAAGAAAAAACTCCTAGGTTCATAAACATTGTCAAATCTGTTTAAGCTGTGTTCAATTTTTTTTTCACAAAATATTTTTCTGATTTTTGAAGATTTAAAAAAAACCTACCCAACCTTTTTGAAGGCAAGAAACCATGGTATTATACAACGGACTTGTAATCTTTTCTTCCTTATCATAGAAATAGTAACTTTCATCATCAAGAAGGATAGAGTAATCTTCTTCGCAATAATAAAGAAGCCATGTTTTAACACGACTAATACAACCTTCTTCAGATATTTTTGGCAGCATGTTGAAATCATATTAAAATAAAAATAAGCAATCAATGCCTTAATTACTATATAAAGATATTTTTACTCAATATCAAGTAATTTTGAGAAAATTGAGGTCTTGCCACCTTGTATTAAGCAAAAGTTAATTAGGATTTATTAATAATTGGCATAAAAATACATGTATAATTGTACGGATAGGTAAAAATGAACATTAATCAACGCTCTTATTTGCCCTCTTGTTCCAACTAATGAAAATTGGCTCAATTTGACTTTATTTACTCATAAATAACTTATTATTACTACAAACTTATGTAATGCTTTAATTTTGTCATGTAAATAGTTTTTTATGAGGTTTGATTTCCAAGTGAACAACAATTCTCATCAATCAACCATAATTATACATACAATATGCAGAAATAAATAATCAATCAAATTCCAAAAAACAATCTTACCAAAAAAATTGCACATCATTTTTTGCAACAATAATAGCAACAAAATGTTAATTGGGATGTTTTTAATGAAAAAAAATATTCAAATTTCTCACAATTTCTTAATGAATGTCATTTTTCTGATGACATGTGCGTGACAACTCTTCCCAAGCCCAGATTGTTCAAGTTAAAACATCTTTTTGACCAAACCAAATGGAATGACATATTTGTAGTATGATAGCTGTGAGAAACTATGTAAACAAAGAAGATCAGATAATAATCTGACTATTTATGTAAATATTTTGCCCAATGACACTTTTGTTATCCAATCTAATATAAAAACAAATCAATAAAAAACTTATTTTTTATGACAGGCATTAGGCAAGGAAAACAATTTTACACCCTACCTTTTTATGTATTAACAATAATACTCAAGATTAAAAAAAATAAATCTGTTTTATTTATGAAACAAATATATAGATAGATAATTTTTTAGTATGGGAAACAAAATGCCTTTCTACTTTTGAAAAGGGTTTTCCAAAAGAAAATTCTATTACAAGTATGATTTTCAAAACTCAGACATTGTTCCATTATATCTAGGATTTTATAATCCTTACACCAGTTCAATTTAATAGAATTGATTGACACTTACCAGAAAATTGATCTGAATCTTGCTGTCCACACATAATACCATTTGTTATTAACAATGAAGTGATCCCAAAACATGTGGATAGAGATCACATTTTTATCAGTAAAAATAATTATATCCAGAATTCAAATGTGAATTTTTAGTTAAACAATCCTTTGAACATGAATTTATAAGTCTGACAATCAAAATGTCGAGATCTGTGGAGGTTTAATGTGTGTAGTGGTCAATCATCAGCCTCACCATGCTTGTGTGAATCTTATCACTGAGAGAAATATCCTCACAATAAACTCCCTAGACAGTTCAATTATTTTGCAAATGTTATCAGTATATGAATTGTGTCCCTCCTAATTCCATATTTTGATATCACATTAATTTGCTACTGGTTTTGTTTACATGTAAACAAAATTTGATATTGTTTCAAATGAAAGAAGATCATGTATGCTAATAGTTTCTAATCATGATAAATAGTGAGGGCACCTTGACACATGCCACTTGAAGGCTCCTAAAGGGGGATAACTATTTTGCCAACATATAATTTAGCATTATTTTAGGTAAACTTATTTAGACTAAAAATAAAATATTTAAGTTTGTATTTTTATATCTCTGCAACATTTTGCTTTGTTTATTCCTTAATTTAAATGAAAGCACCCCCCTGCAATGCCTCTTTGCCATTCAATTACACAAAGAAATGTCAAATTCTGTGTGCAAATTGATTTACAGTGGTCACTAGTCAGTGATTGATGACCACCTGGAGTTTCAACCAATAGTTTTGGATAACTTCAATCTCTTTATGAAAAACTTTTCTTCTAGATTTCATGCCTTAATGACTTTAAATTCTGTGCTTTTTGACAAAATATAAAGTTTATAAATAATTGGGTGTGAAAAAATACATCAATAAAATTCAAATTTCATTTAAAATCTTTAAATTCTAAATTTTTTTCTTCAGACTGAACTTAAAATTTAGAAAAAAAATTAATAAAATCGAATTTTGAAGAAAAAAAAGTATCACTAATTTTGTAAAATTGCTACTGTTATGAAAAGCAATTGATCTCTGGATTAATTGCTTTCTTTTTTACCATATAGAATATTTTAACTGCAAGAGAAGTAACTCTCACAAGTAATTTTATTTTATTTTATTTTTTTTTTTGGGGGGGGGGGGTCAAAAGTTATAATTGCCACTATGCATTGGTTCACTGAACACAAGACATGAAAAAATAATGTCACGCAATTGACGAAAGACTAAAAATCAATAATTGATTTAAATATATTCCAGTTCATGTTGGGAAAATAACCCCGAACAGTGTAACAAGTAACCACTGTATAATGAAATATAAAACCCCATTTAATGAGGAGAAAAACATGTACAATTATGTCAGTATACAAAAAGTGTAAGATTGATGTTATCACAGGTTTTTGTTCACATTTCACAGTTTCCCCTTTCATGGGTGTTCACTAATGTAAACTGATAGGCTCAATAGTATTCAATTTGAAAACCAATTTTCTGATCAAATTTAGTACATATTAGAAGCTTATTTAATTAAGGGTCTCTGAGGGTGTACCTTGTCAAGTAATTAAATGGTAGGTAGTTAGAATTATCTTCTATTAAGCATGACCCCCTGTTACAACATATCATTAAATTACCACTTCTGAGGTAGCTCAAATGTGAGAAAAATCACTTTTAGATTTCTCATTTAGTAGGGCAGGCATTGGTTGGTGTTACATAACAGACCAACACACATGGCTATGGTATAATTAGTAATAAATTAATTGCAATGTCAATGCCTAATTATTTCCACACTTCTGGGAAGCTGCAATTTGGCAACATTCTTTGAATTATCATAAATGAAATGAACTGGATACAATGAAAAATAAACATGAAATCTTGCAATAACATTGAATTTAAACTTCACAATTCCTATCAATTCTAGTGGGACAAGCCATTAGGAGGAGGATTCCCCTGACACCAAGCTTCTAAATGAATCAGAACATAGTCCTTTTAAAGTTTTAATTGCCTAATTTCTTGCATTTAAACAAATTTCACACTTTTCATTTGCAACAGATTACATCCATTCACAGAAATACCTCAAGCACATGAAGAAAGATAGAAGATATAGGCTTCTAAATTCAGCAGCAAATTCATTTGTATGTTTGTGGACAGACAGTCTCCAAGTACAAAAACGAGTTTCATTTTTTTACAACTCAAAGAAGACAATAATAAAACAGCAGTATATTATTCACTTCCATAGTATTAAAAGATTCAATTTCAAATTTAGATTCTGAATGGACAAAACCCAGATAAAGTATTTACATTTTTCTTTCATCCTATCGTTTTTTAGTTATACATGAAAACTAATCCAGATAAATATACTCCCCTTTTTTTGACCAACAACAATACAACGTATCACTTGATATCATACAATTTTCTTTAAATCTGAAAAAAATCCTCCCCTTTTCACCAAGTACAATGACTTTTTCACCTGTATTATAACTTAAACGAATCCGTAAAAAATGAGAAACACTTCAAACAACAACTTGGCAACAAACCATCAATACATCAAAAGTAGAGTTATCTTCCTTTTCAAGATGAACCACAGGAAAAATCTTATTACTTGCTAACTCTGAGGGGTCCCATTATTGAATATGTAACTTTTGACACCTTTTTTTAAAGCTCCCTATACATAGAATCCAAAGTAGACAAAATACTAGTATCTGACAGAGTAGGTAATTCTATTAGTCTATAAAGTACAATGATATGGAGGGATAAGACCAACAAGTTATACAAATTTGGGTGTAGTATTCTGGTTCAAGTGTTTTTTTGTGTCTGTATAGAAACCTTGCTACCTTTTCCTTTCAATATTTAGCCCTCTTCAAATGTATTACTAAACTTCATAGTCTCTGTCCAAGTGTATTTCCTTTCAATACATATATAATAGAAATGATGTATAAGCAAACTAATTGAAATTTTATTCAGTATTTGAACTTTCTAGAAAAACACATAACAAATTCTTAATAATAAGTACTTAGAAGAAGAGGTTCTTCTTGTGGGGTGTTGCTCTCAAATTTCAAGGTAATTTCCTATGTAACCACCCAGTGTATGTAATTGTTATATTGGACCTCTAGATCAATCAACATACCATATATCAGGTAATTTTCGCAAGGTTCTAATTTTTGCTACATTCACGAGGTTTATGGAAGCTTGTGCAATAAAAGTCAGTATATCTTTATACATATAAACTTGACACAATTTTCAATCCGCGAAAAATTGATGACCGCTAAAATTAAATACCCCTCTTTTCGGAATAATAGCAAAATTTGGCAAACACAAAAATTACCCTCTATACGGTATATGAAAAAGTTGCACACCTAGATCCCTGATTTTTAGCATTAATAAAGGGTTTACAATGGAGAAAGGAAGCAGACAATTGAGCCTATGGACTAATAAATGTATAGAAGGGATGGTGTGAA
Organism: Modiolus philippinarum; assembly: GCA_002080025.1. NCBI lineage: Eukaryota > Metazoa > Mollusca > Bivalvia > Mytilida > Modiolidae > Modiolus > Modiolus philippinarum. The sequence continues at coordinate 53,058 of MJUU01003466.1, read as the reverse complement.
AGCGACGGGGTGGACCCTGCTATTACAGCTACTCATCAGTATTCCTGCAGCTGTTCAAAGGAGAAGTATTGAGATTGTAATAAGATTTTAGAATCAACTTGTTAGTCCCATGATCAAGATGTCAGTTCAGTTTCAGATTTTGAAATAATTAGATTATTGGTGGTATGCAAAATAACAAACCTCTGATGGCCATTTTGTATCTAGATTTTCTTCTTAAAATGCAAACCATTCCAAAATATTTCTAAAAAGCTGTTCTCCACATACATTTAACTGTATCTATTGTTCAAATGAACATGTTTTTCACAATTTTTCAAAAAAGATAAAAATCAAACTTTTTACTGCTTAAGGCATTGTCTAATTTGAAATTCATCAATGGGGCTCATATGGGGAAGCATTTGCACATTTGTTTTATTAATTACTATTTTTGCATATTGATTTAACCATGCAGGTCATATGTCAAATTAATGAACGAGTTAAAAAAAAATCTCAAAAAATTATTTTAATAACAAATTGAAAAAGACTTTTCCCTCTTGTTGCCCCTTTGCTAAAAATTTAAGGGATAAATCATTGGGTCTAAAATTGTAGTGTAAGGATTGTATGTAGCATAGATAAAATCAGGACTTTGACATGGGTAGTTCCCCAGGGTCAGAACAACAATAGGGGTACAAGAATTCTTCAACATTGAAAACTTGTAACAATTCAAACCATCAAAAAAAGATATCTCTTTGAAGTTTTAGATTAAATTGTAATTTGAACAACTAAAGACATCATGCAGAGACACTTCCTATGTAAACTTTACAATAAAAATGTTGTAACATTCTGTTATTACACATCACCTTGGTGACAAGTTTTTTACAACTTTTTAATTTCAGCTTTACTTTTTTTGTACATGAGCAATGGCCACAAGATGAGAGACCAATTCATAGTTCAATACCTAAAAAGTTATAATAAAGGAACTTTTAATCATGGTTTCCCACCGATGTACCTTCTGATAGTATATACTACAAAAGTGAATGAAAGCTATCATTAATTTTTGAAATATGGTAAATAAAACCATTTTATTCTTTTAATTACTAAAAGGTAAAAATTAGGCGAGCTTAAAGATAATGTTTTTTGGGGTTTTTAAATGGGCATTTATGTCCTTTTAATGAAATAATAAACCATTATGGCTAGAATACTTAAAATGTGAACATTATAAAGCATTAAAATCTGAAAATTTTACTTCATAACCATATTGACCGCAATGAGACCAGGGGTTACGACATATTCAAAACCATTTATTTAAGTCTGTTTGACTTTTATATCAAATTTGCACGAGAGTAGTGACTTAATAGCCTATTATAAAAGTTAGTCAAACAATATAAAATGTTGTTCAAGGTTGTTTCCGATACTATACAAATACTTGAAACATCAATTACAACTCATTGTATCGGCAAAGAAACAATGACGAAACACACACCTGTCCACTGATTTCCCGTGTTAACCATCAGTGATCAACTAACATTATGTGAGATGCATCAAATTTTAGAATTGTCAATAAAATTAAAGAGGAGTAAACTATTTAAGTGGCTGCTTTGTAGACGATCATGATATGTTCTGTCAAACTCATTACAGTATCCCGCAACATTAAATGGAAAGGACCAGACATGTGACTGGACAATAGTCTTAAACATCAATATGACACAATACCTCACATCTGTACAACAATTTGAAAACTGTAATTTTTTTTTACATTTGTATGCCATTTTAGGAAATTTCCAGGTGTAACAGGATGCCAAAGTAACATTTTATGTCATGACGAGAAAAGTTCAGTTTTGTAAATAGTTGTGAAACATCAAACCGGCAACTTTTACATAATGAAAGTTTCAGACAATATTGTATGATTGCTTAACCTGTGGATATAACTAAGCCTATTTGGTATAGGTTTGATTAAACATTAAAAATTTCAATAAACTTTACATTTCTGATTTGTCATGAACATTCTGTATTGATCTGTTTACTTATTTAATTACATGTCTAGCCATATGACACTGTTCTCTGGAGAAAACAGAGAGTGAAAAACACACAACAGAAAGATCTGCTACCTGTACTTATATATTGCAAATTAAATGAGATGACAAGGACACTTAACATGACTTATGAGATCTATACAAAACCAATATATTAAACAGAAATTTAGTTCCCTTTTAGACAGATATTGAAAAGACATTCATAATACATTTTAATAAGAGGTAACCATTTTTGGGATGCCTTGATCAGCCATTTAATTCTATGCAATAATTCTACTGGTTGCTTATGCAGTAACCTGGAACCAAATTTGAATTGAAATAATTCTGTACTTAGGATTCATTTTTTTTCATTGCTTTGGTATTTTGTATTGAAATTTATTAATGAGGATTTCTGGATCACACCTCTCCTATCCCACTATGTTAAGGAAATCAGTTGGTCTTTTTCTAGTTGAATTATCCAACTAAACATTCATCATTCACATACTATTTATTGAATGGAATCAATAATGTAATTGTAAACCACTTTTTCATATAAATTTCTAATTGATATAATTGCTAACAAATGTTTTGTTTATTTTAACATTTGATCAATAAGCATACACTGCACACCTGCAGCAGGTGCCCCCATGTTGTAGAACATGAGTCTGACCAATTAGATACATCCCAGTATAGGTGTATTATGAACAGGTGAGTTGATGACAAACTGCTATGATACCGAAATCAATTTCCAGTCAAATTTCAATTGATCAGTTATAATGTCCTTTACAAATTGGGGATCTTCAAATTTATCTTTTCTGTCAATGATTTAGCTAATGTCTTGTTCTCCTTTGAAATTTCTATCATATAATTTTAATACTTGTCATCGATAAGAATTTATAGCTTTTTTATTGAAAATAAATACTATCATTATTTTTATGCAAATATTATTCAATTTTCATTCAAATTCTAAATTGTAACTTCGTTGATGGTTTAGTTTCAAAAATATAAATTGTAGACCTAATAGATGTTCTTATTGTCTTTTTTTCACCATAAACATGGGAGAAACTGTTGAATTTAAGGGTAATCCATGATACACACTAATCAAGACAAGTGAGGTTCAAAATGACGTCAAAATTTAAAAAAAGCAAAAGAAACAAAAATGAAGAGAAACAATAAACGAAATTTTCTGTTTTTTTTTCTAATTCACTCATAAATAAGCAACATAATAGGTCTATAAGTATCAGAATAAAGAATTCAATGAAAAATGAGACCTAAAATAACTACAAATGTATCTCAGCATGATGCTATTTTATCTTGTACACACACAGCTTGCTTTTACAACTTCACATACAGATACAAATCAACATTAGACAGTTATCCCCCTTTATAGGATGTAACATGCTGATGTAAATTAACATGGGGACAGTTAACCCTTGGTGACTGTTATCTGGTAATAATTAACATTTAACTACTAATCATAGACCCAGTTGCTGAAGACTGGACTGCTGAATTTCATTAGAATTGCTGTGTGACTTAAATGACATAAATTTTATTGCAGCTTTTAGCATTTTGAAATATCAAATATTAAAAAAAAAATTCTTAAAATATTAAATTGTTTAATAGTACTAACCTGGACACATGTCTCCATACAAATTGTCCACCGTATAGAAGGATTTTAAAATTCTATTTTGTGGTCAACTCATTTCAACAGTTTTTTGAAAAGTGACAAAAAATTTGGGAACAAGCATTTGTCACTCAGATGTCAATGTGGTTGAGACCAAAATAGGATCTTGATAATTTAATTACCTGACCTAATGACCTGAACATTTCACCTGGTCAAAAGGTGTATTCAATTTTCAACACCTTAAAAAACTTGTGATTGTTGTAATTTTGGGAACTATCCATCATTAGTTTGAAAGTGGTGACATGACAGAGAAGGCATTGTATAAAAACCCTATCAAAGAAGCCTTGTATTAGGAAATAATTTCACTTTCAACAAATCTAAATTGATACCTTGGTTCTAGGCTATTAATCTACCTAAATCAAGCAGGGATATTTTTTAATGAATAACAGCCATAATAAAACTGACCATAATAATTCAATTAAATTTAATGTATTTAAGAAGTGATGTTGTATGGTCCATTACAAGGGATAACCATTGACACCTGAGGGTATATCAAAGGATGGTTTATGAGAATATCAGCTGTTCAATATATAGAAAGTGTAAGGTATCTCAATAAATATGTCCAGTATGTTATAGTTTATAGGATACCCCAAGCAATGTAAAAAATTTTGAGCTTCCTATGTCATATGTTTAAACTATTACATAATAGTCATGTTTTTTAACCCATAGAAGTTGTCATTTTACAGAATTCTGATCAATCAAGTTTTTATTTACTGCAAATTTGATAAATACATCAAATTCAAATACAGTTATCATACTCTACCGACATGACAGATTTATTTGAATTTAATTTGAGTTAAATTGTGAAAAATTACAGGCAATTTATCACACTCATATGACATGATTTAACTTTTGATTTCAAGCTGAAATATTGCATTCGTCATTTATGTTGCATATATTATTTCAACTTCAAACATTCTTTTAGTAAACTACTTTATTTTATGTTCTGTAGAAAAGTGATGTTAAGTATTCTAATAATAACTAATTTTACTGATGACACAAAAAAATCAAAAAAATTTATATAAAATAAATAGTTAAACTTACAAGCTAGTCTTTGATGCATAGTAGAGAGGTTGCATATCTTGAACTGCATAAGTATACGATGATGGTCGTACAACGGAATGTCACAAAATGTTTATATTATACAATAATGATCAATAGTCCTTTTTATAATAATACAAGTCCTTCACTTGACAAAGTCCTTTAGAATGTAAAATATTATTAGAATAACTTGTATCGAACTTAGATAAAGCGTTTTTCAAACTACATGGTAACACTAGAGTCAATTTATATATACAAATTCAGAGCTTGGATCAGATACAAAACTGACCAAGGAAAAGTCACAAAATGCTATCTGTAGTATGGCTTGTTTGTATAACACTTAATTTCACTTTACAGAAAACCCTACACTGTTGTTGGTTTCAACTCTGGTCTTAAGTGATGTACAAACAATCAATCTAGATTCTTTTGTTCCTTGTTAGGTCACATGACATGAAAATGCATTAAAGTGTAAAAATATAAACATTAAAGTGTGGTTAAAATCACTCATCCTTGACAATTCAGTTTGAATTTTGGCTGGAAAATGTTGTTCTGCTTTTTGATTGGCTAATACAAATCTGATTGACAGTTTTATGATTAAACAAAGAATTTTTACCTGTTCAAGCAAGCACATGTTTTACCTGTAATTTTTATGAAAAATTTAGAGACTTTAATTTTTATTTCAAAAGAAAAATAATTAAATAAATTATTAATCTTTATACAAAACAATTGATTTTCAGAGCTAAAACACAAAATCAAAGAAATTCCCATAAAAACTAATTCTATCACAGACAAAACCAATTAATCAAAAAATTTGGAAAAATATATAATAATTTGTCATATTTTATAAACCCATTAAATAAATTTCAGGTAGATGTAATGGAACTATGTAAATATTATCTTGTCAATGCAAGGCAAGTGGATTATTTTCCATATTAAATGAAAGCTGGTACATTCTAAGACAAGGTTTTTGTGCAAAAAAGTGCCATCATATTTTAGCAATTTTTGAAGTAATAGAGGATTAACAATTACAGCTTATCTATACTTTGGAGTATGAATGCTAAGCGCATGCTAAGAAAGTCTTTCTTCATTGAAAAAAAGGTGCCATCACATATAAGCAATTTTGACAGCAATACAGGACTACTGGTTACTGCTTGGCTATCTTCTTGCATTATACTTTAGTGTGAATATTGCCATTGATCTGAATGACTGGTGTTAATGTAACCTTATAAAAGGTGAAATATATTTTTATATTCCCCGATTCAGTCGAATGTTATACAGATTTTCCTTACTGGTCTCTTCCTTTGATCGATTCGGACTTTTGTTGTCACTTTTATTTTTTAAAGAAAATCTATATTCGTGAGCAAGCGACACTGTACTAACATTTTTTTATTTATAGTTAACTTTTGATTTGGCCTGTACGACATTTTTTTTCATCAACGAAATTAATTTCGTTAAATTTGTTATTAAATTAATGTTGCTGCATTAAAAAAATTGGGAAACAAATGTTTTTAGTATGATGAATACAAGCTATGGCTAGACAGACACTAAAACATACAGTATTATCATATTGTTTTTTCACACTTCTATTATCATTTCTTCACACCTTAATATATTTTTCTTCATTCCTAATTTTCCATGTAAGAGATTCTATTCAATGATTAATTTTCAATAGATCAAACTGAAAGTTCAGTCTTTTTCTTATTAAAAATTACTGTTAATATTAAAGCATAGTCTAGACTACTGTTACAATATGATAATTTTATGATTGGCACACTTCTATTATTCCAATAAAAACATTAATCAAGATATTAATTACAGGTACAGAACATCAAAGACAATCTCACTGTATGTGGGACTTCTTCTCTACTAGGGTGGCACAAGCCATGGCTAGACTTTTAATCATTATAAACACATAATTAGCCAATACACAAATCATCTTCAATATCAGATAAATATATTTTTTTCTTTATTCAATTTGTCTTTTTTCAAATTTAAAATCGTAAAACCCTGCATATGAATCAAGATGGTTAAAAGTAGTTACCCAGTAGTTGAAAAAAAGAATATGACAGAATTATCTTTTTACTGTTCATTTTCCTTAAAAAATTCTGAAAATAAAAATCTTCCAAATAAAAATTAGTTTAAATTTTTTTTAATGAAATACGGTTGCCCAAAGATGGGTTAAACCCTACCGCTGCCTTTTGATAGTGTCTGTACAAAGTGCCACAGTCACAACTTCTTATCAAATATATCTTACAAAAGTGCCAGTTTTTGTTTCTATGTGATATGATTTGGCATCCTATTATTTGTTTTCAATTCATTTTTTCAGAGGAAGTTACTTTTCTCCATGCTAAAAAGGAAACGAAAACGTAAATGAAATATCATCTAAACAAACAATGAACTTCACAGAAAAATAACCTGTTATTTATTTTAAGCATAAAATCCATGGTAAAAAACATATAGCAGGAAACATTCTGAAAACAACCTGTAAGAATGTAAATATTGACATCCTCTTAAGAAAGGAGAATTTTATTTTCTGTGACTATATTGATGACAATGCTGTATTTACATAAGACATGTATCTCCCTATACTAACAGGATTAGTTATAGACTACTTCAATGTAAGTTTCTCTATCACAGAAATGGATTATCACTTTATCTAGTAAAACCAGCAATTTATTTCAATATTCCAAGATTATCTGGAATTTTGTCAGATTATCATCAAAACATTAACCCTTAGTTTGCAAACTTTTTTTATACTGGACAGTTAAATTATGGCTTCATATAGTAGAACATTTCACTGAGATACTAACAGTAACAGTCTTTCTTAGTCTGCAGCCCTTATGACTAAAAAATAGTCTCAAGCCCTTTAATTTCATATGAGAATAAAGATAGGTTATAACAGGATTTTTCGTGAAAATCATGCTGTTGATATATTCAAAATGGCATCTATGTCAAAGATGTTTCATCAACTATTACTGAGTACTAAAAAAAAAGGTTTTGAAGACCTAAGTTCTTTGACAATGGAAGTTTTAACTGAACTGTTCCATAATCTGAAGAAATCTAACAAACATCACACAAAGCAATAAAATGATACTACAAAGCCAGCTCTTTTAGGGCCTTAACAAATCAAGCTTTGTTCTCAACCCCTACCCAAGAACTAAATTTGTATAAGGAGGTTTTTTATGCATAATTTGCACAAAAAACTGGGGTTTCAATTCATTCTAATACATAAGCAAATCAAAATGAAAGCACCAAACTAAAATAAAATAAAAATCAAGAACCTCCTAAACCAAAAAACATGGTTAAAAGTGCCAACACAAATTTAGAAAATAAGTTACATAAATGGACAACACCACAAAAACATTAAGTTGCACATATTGGGGCAAGCAGACAAGTTGCACATTTTGTTGTGGCAAGCATACAAATTGCACATGTTGTTGTGGCAAGCATACAAGTTGCACATATTGGGGCAAGCATACAAATTGCACATGTTGTGGCAAGCATACAAATTGCACATATTGGGGCAAGCATACAAGTTGCACATGTTGTTGTGGCAAGCTTATAAGTTGCACATGTTGTGGCAAGCATACAAGTTGCACATGTTATTGTGGCAAGCAGACAAGTTGCACATGTTGTTGTGGCAAGAATACAAGTTGCACATGTTGTTGGGGCAAGCATACAAGTTGCACATGTTGTTGTGGCAAGCTTACAAGTTGCACATGTTGTGGCAAGCATACAAGTTGCACATGTTGTGGCAAGCATACAAGTTGCACATGTTGTGGCAAGAATACAAATAGCACATATTGGGGCAAGCATACAAGTTGTACATGTTGTTGTGGCAAGCAGAAGGTTGCAAGTGTTGTGGCAAGCAGACAAATTGCACATGTTATTGTGGCAAGCACACAAGTTGCACATGTTGTTTTGGCAAGCATACCAAGCTTGCACCAAATTTTCAGAGTGCCACCAAACAGGAATTTGTTAATCAACTTTAAAATGCTTACAACTCATTAAACCAAAGTAGCATACCAACTATAAAATGCTTACAACTCATTAAACCAAAGTAGCATACCAAATGACTCCCAAAAGGCAGAGCAGAGAATTTGTGGCAAAAAAATATCAGACTGAATGATGGCAAATAAGTGTATTCCAACATATCCCTCAGTCATTGATTTCGGGTATAACAAAGCATTAGCAAGGCGAACCCCACAATACAGGAGGCATCATCAAATTCTATAGAAAAGCGTATGCTACAAAATAAATGTATCTTGTGTTCTTTAATAAGTAATTATCAGCTTCTCTGATTTATACTTTCAGATGGGACATTGTAACACTGTCATAAAACTATATACCTCTGGTAAACTTAACATATTTAATTGGTCTATGGAGCTGTACAGTCCATTTTGTGTAGAATTTACAGGAACAAGATCGGCTTGCAATAAATAACCATCTAGTCATTGTACTCGGAGTGAATTGAAAATGATTTAGTTATGATGAACAATAAACCTATGTTTATTAAATATGCCTTAAATCATTCAATATCTTATTAAATTCCGACACAACCCAATATTTATCTTTTATTATTCAAAAACATTCAATGCACTTATTTGGTTAACTACTATGAAAGGACAGGTTGATATGTACCCAATTTTCCATCATATTTTATAAAACCTCTGAACTAAACATATACTATGAATTCAAGAATTTAATTATTTTAAAGAAGATGTTCAATATTTCACAAGCTTTCAAACTTTAATACTAAATAAGATCAAAATAATCATTATTTCACAAAATCCTATATTTCCTACAGCTTTTGAGTAAAAACAGTTATTTTTCCTATTCATTAATCATAAACATAACACTATATCTAATTAAACCAAATAAAACTCAACATGTTATTTTACTAATTTAGAAATGGAAATGAAGCCATGTCTAGACCATCAATTTAAATGCAAGGCACACTTCAGGATATTGTTATACAAACTGTCAAATAGACACTAGGCACACTTCTGCATACCATAATTAGCTTTTATTACAGATGTAAAAAGATCAAAGGGAAAGGTGAGAGGTACCACCTGTAAATCCAGGTATGGATTCACAAGCTTAGGCTAGACAGGATCATCTCAATCATATAGTCTTTAGGTTATCCCAGGAAATTGTTAAAATCACACTTTCATAACAATAAGGATTTTATCAAATCTTCTTATCCTCTTGCTTTTTATATCATGGATGGTGTTAAAGTAATTGACAAAAATATATCCTCCTATAGTCTGCATAAGGTACAAACAAGTCCTTTCCTAATATTTGATCTTATCTAACTTTTGATGGCCCAATAATTGAACTTAGCATTTAGGTTTAAAAGAAGCAAATCTTTCTTCAATTTTTTGTTTGGTTCTTTTAGGGGGAGGGGAGGGATGGTGGCATCAGATGCAAACAAAAATTAGGACTGGAAAAATAATGTTTTATGATTACCATACACAAACACTTAACAAGGATGAAATTGTGTATTGCTATTTGTTTACACCTGACCTGGAGACAATGATCAAAGGATGTGTACAGAAACAAGATTGTTAAAGAGCTAATCTTTACACCTATTCTTACTTAGACTTGTGAAAAAATATCAAAGACATGTGTTCTTGAAGAACTTGTTTTGAAAATCTTCTGTGTGTTACAAGACAAATGCCAGAGGTTAAATTTTCATTCAATTAAATTTTGCACTTAATTATAGGATTTGATAACATTTCTTTGAAATAAAAAAAATAAAAATATCAATATTACTGATATCCATTCTATCACATTTAGAGAATATTGATTAATTTTCTGCACCATGAAAATGGGAAACCATTAAAATTGGAATTATGTAAATTCACACTGCAATTAAAATGTCAATTACATCTAAATTGAGGAGATAAAATAAGATAATTAATGAATTTTATTATTCTATACAGACTGAAATACAACATCCCTAGTGGAAAATAAAATCAAACCAACTACTTCTTAACAAAATTTTCATAAACTTTCATTTTACATCTCGAAATCATCACTATAAATGTTTTATGGAAATTTGAAGGAAAAAAAAATATTTTAGAATGTGCATTTTTGTAACACAGATTGTTCAGCAATCGCAGAGAAAAATTAGAATCCAACCATTTCAATATTTTCCCCAATTCCAAATTGCATGGTGAATGAACAATTAATTTAATTTTTGATATAAAAAAAACTTTTAAAAAAATCAACATCACAGATGCATTTGGTTTTCTGAAAAAAAAAACAAAACAAAAACATCTGATTCAATATTTCTAAAAAAAAAAAGGAAAAAAGTATGTATTTCAAACTTCTGAGGGCATTAAATTTTGTGACATTATATAATACACATGCATAAAATGATCATTAATTTAAATTTGTTTCTATCCTCTGATCATGATAATAATTTGAAGTGTTTAAAGAAATGCAATAAACTTAGAAATTCCCTAATGGCAAGATCATAAAACTTAAACACTTCAAAGACTATTAGGCTTCTATACAAAGGGGCAAATTATTACCTGCAATTAATAGGTGTGAGAGTACAAAGGGAGTCTAAATTCCCTCCAAACTCTGGGTATTAAAGGGTGCAATAAAACAAACTAGTAGCCCCTAATGTTTATACCATAGTTGCTGATTCAGGGGCCATAAAATTGTTCATGGTATTACATGTATTATTACATGGTCATAAAACTTTGATCTGTATTTAATTTTATTACACCTTGATAACATCATCAAAGAATTACCTGAACAGGTAAATTAACTGGTTCATCTACCTGGTCAATGTGGTTAGGAAGCCATCTGTTGTTTTTGTATCAAATTCTCAAACTATTTCTAAGACTCCAATTTCTATACAATAAATTTTATTTGAAACCATTTAATGCTTTGATAGGAAACAAAAATCTGCCATGATTTTGGGACTTGATTTAAACACTTTAGCTTTTCAAATAACAACTGGATTATTTCTAAATTTTTGAACAATCATATGTAAATTTCAGTGGATATAAATTACATTTCAATTTAAAATGTCAGAATCAAACTAACATAAAAAGCTGACAACTTCTTTTAGCAGATAAAAGAAATTATTTTTTTCCATTCAGTGGTACTATTATTTTTTCATTCAACATCCTCCAAATTTGAGACAAGTAGTCCAAAAGAAGACATGGGCTATTGAAGTGTCACTGTGTATTCTGATACTTGGTAAAAAATACTCTCTCAGCAAATAAACTATAAAGCCATTTGCTGGACCTGTTAAAAGATGTCAACCATATTGGTTGAAAAAACCTGAATGAAAATTTCAAATTTGTACAGATATGTTTCATCCCTGTTGTGCCCTATAGAACTCCTCTTCAATATTCAGAAACATCCTTTAGCAGTGACTGCCCATTGAAAAAATTTATATCTATACCCTTATGGAAAAAATCCATGAATATTGAAAAATTGAGAAATGGTTAAAAAAAATGAAAAAATGACCAAATTAGATGAAAGTTTCCAAATGGCCAAGTGCTTTAATGATGTATATAAACTGAAGGAATATTATGTTTGAAGTGACAGCCATATGGTGCATGAGATATGTATTGGTAAAATAAATAATTCAAACATCACCAAAAATTTATGGATTTAATCTACACAAAGGAACACAACTGTTACAAATACCTGCATGATTAACAAGGGGACATGCCTTTTTTATTGCATTCATATTTCATATTTGTCACTGGTTAAAACAATTATGTTTATGTTCCAGACCAAATGCTTATTTGGACCGTATGTGTATACTCATTTGGTCTGACCGTGTGCGTATGGTCCGACCATACACGTACAGTCGGACCGTATGAGTATATGTGTACGGTCTGCTACGAGCTGGACCATACGCATATATTCAGGCCATATGAGTACAAAGAAAATGACAGGCACTATGTTGTGCATTCGTTATTCAAACAAAGAAGTAAGTTACAGTCAAAACTGATAGCACTAACTACAACTGAGAACAGTATAAATTATTAGTTCTTTATAAAAATTATCAATTCTTATATGTATATAACTGAAATGAAATTAGAAGCAGTGACTTAAAAAATTATTTTCACATTTTCACACAAATTTTAAAGTTAATACATAAACTTCATTTTTACATTCAGAAGTTTTGTTTGTGAATTGGGGGTATTCCTTTTTTGAACACTGTGTAATTTCTGTTGTTATATTTATTTGGCCGTCCTTTACAAAACTTTGGGATTTACACCCTATTTGGGTAATTGGGAAAATGTTTTTGTTCCTTATAGGTGGTATTCAATGATTTTTAGACAAGAAGACCATATATTTTTTTTCAATTAACATTCCATTTATTTTTTACGAAACACAAGTTTTTGTATTCTTTTATCTTAAATAACATTCTTTTAATAAGTCAATTTTAAAAAAGGCGTCTCCAAATTACAGTAAAGTAGATTCTTATTTTTCTCTTATATTTTCTTTAAAATAATTATTTAAAAAAAATCATATTTGTTTCTAAACATAAGAGCTTAATTCATTACATAATATTGTATACGGTATATTAATTTATGACATTTATTGATATATTAGCCAAGAACATGCAAGACTTTGAAATAGCCAGACCGTACGCGTACGGTCGGACCATAGGCGTACAGTCTGACTGTATGGGTATTTCAGAAAAATACTCGTATGGTCCGGACCGTACGCGTACGGTCCAAATACGCATATGGTCTGGAACATTTATACTAAAACTACTATTGCTTTCCTGGGTCCAAACATTTGAAAAGAATACACAATTTGTCTAGTGCTAACATATACTTCCGAGATGTTTTATAATTATACAAATGTACTAAGAGGAAGTTTATGATGTATTTACTAATTATTTTTAGTTTTTGACAAAATTTGCTTGTTCATTAGGGGTACCAGAGACATATAATTACAGAGATTGGCAACTTGACGAATTCCCTTGAAATCTCGCCGCCATCGAGACTTCGATTAAACTTTTACTTCACTTACATAAATCGCTAATATCTCGATACTGTATGAAAATATCATAATAAAACTATCTAAACACAACCACAATGGTAAAATACTTTCCAGTTTTTATAACTAGGAAGTTGTAATCACGGCAATAAAAGAGGTGTTTCAAAAGTAAACAAGACACATCGAGATCTTCGTTGTCAGATTTCCACATGAAGTCTCCACTTTATTTGCCAATATCTTTTTTATTAATCAATATTTCTAATTCAAATTTTCGAAACACAACTATAAAATATTTAACGAAAACAATTCTTGTTTCGGTTAAGAACTATGTCGACTAAATTAAAAGTAGTTTAAGAATTTCTGATGTGGCCGTACCATGTTTGTTATGATTAATATGGGGTGATAGTAGAGTTGCCAATCTCTGTAATTATATGTCTCTGGGGGTACTGACTGATTAAAACCGATCAGTTTGGTGGAGGGGATGATAACCAGAGGCTGCCAGGAGCCTGTATCGCTCACCTGGCTTTCAGTTGCCTTAATCAAGGAAACATTGTAAGTTATACAGTTGATCTTCAGTTTCTCAAACTTTTGTAGCTCGAACACCTCCAATATCTTGAACTGTCTGATCATGTTTTACTATATTTCTTTGTTGGGCTTTTTTTGACAAAAAACGTTCTTACTAAGGACCACTTTCAACACCAGTTTTGAAGTCGAGATGTCATTTTGTAAATGGCAGTCAACAAATAATTTTCAACACCGGTTTAGAAGTGGCAACATCAATATCTATTTGGAAATCAAATTTCATTGAAATCGGACAATGTTGAATTTTCCCGCCTTATTTGGTGACCATTTTAAAAATGGCGGTCAACGAACAATTTCTTACATCAGTTTTGAAGTTGAGACATCAAGACCTATTTGGAAACAAAATGTCATTGAAATCGGACAATGTTTAATTTTCCCATCTTTTTTGGCAGCCATTTTGAAAATGGCAGTCAACCAACAATTTTCAACACGGGTTTTGAAGTCGCAACATCAATATCTATTTGGAAATCAAATTTCATTGAAATCGCACAATGTTGAATTTTCCCGCCTTTTTTGGTGTGCATTTTAATAATGGCGGTCAACGAACAATTTTTAACATCAGTTTTGAAGTTGTGATATCAAGACCTATTTGGAAACCAAATGTCATTGAAATCGGACAATGTTGAATTTTCCCGCCTTTTTTGGCGGCCATTTTGCAAATGGCGGTCAACGAACAATTTTCAACACTGGTTTTGAAGTCGCAACATCAATATCTATTTGGAAACCAAATTTCATTGAAATCGGACAATGTTGAATTTTCCCGCCCTTTTTGGCGGCCATTTTGAAAATGGCGGCCAAGGAACATCAGTTTTGAAGTCGCCACAGCATGGCAAACATTTAATCAGTTTACACTTGACCTTCATCTTCTATGGTTTTAGAAATAAAAGATGTAAAATACGAAAATTTAAAAAATTTGTTGAAAAAAGGGCAATAACTCCTACAAGGGTTAATGGATTTTCTTCAAAATTTCAGGGTGGGTAGACCTTGATATGCTGAACATTTTTGCAATTTACATTTGACCTCTATCTGTTACCCTTTGTGAAATAAAAAATAAAAAATGCAAAAATTTTGAAAATTTAACGGAAAAAGGGCTATAACTCTGAGATGGGTTTTCAGATTTTCTTCAAAATTGCACGGCAGGTAGATCTTGCCATGCTGATCATTTTTACTACATGTCAGATTTTTGATATCTGTAACAGTTTTTGAGTTATTAGCCAAAAACTGCAATTTACCCCTATGTTCTATTTTTAGCAACGGCGGCCATGTTGTTTGGTCTTCGGACTAATCGAACACAATTTTGAAACGGCATACCCTGGTGATGCTTCAGGTTAAGTTTGGGTACAATTGGCTCAGCAGTTTCAGAGGAGAAGATTTTTGAAATTGTTGAAAGACGACGGACAGACGACGGACGCAAAGTGATGGCAAAAGCTCACATGGCCTTTTAGGCCAGGTGAGCTAAAAATGAAGGGAATTTCATCAAAAAACATTATCCAATGAAATAACAATCGAATGATCTGGAGTAAATGCACACGAGACAAAATCATGGTAGAACCAAGCAATGGAACAATGCTTAAAGTGGCTTACAAACCCCCCTCACCTACACCTCGGCAACTACTAAACTAGCCAGTGGCAGATCCAGGGGCCCCCTAGGTTGGAAAATATTTAAAACTCCTAGTTTTTTTTTTAAATCAGGTTCTGAGCCCCTCTTACAGAAAAATTATAGTTAAAGCCCCCCCCCCCTTTTTAGCTCACCTGGCCTAAAAGGCCATGTGAGCTTTTGCCATCGCTTTGTGTCCGTCGTCCGTCAACAATTTCAAAAATCTTCTCCTTTGAAACTGCTGAGCCAAATGTAACTAACATTTGCCTGAAGCATCACCAGAGTATGCAGTTTCAAAATTGTGTTCGATTAGTCCAAAGACCAAACAACATGGCTTCTGTTACTAAAAATAGAACATGGGGTAAATTGCTGTTTTTGAAAATAACTCAAAAACCGTTACAGATATAAAAAATCTGACATGGGTAAAAGTGATCAGCATAGCAAGATCTACCTGCCCTGCAATTTTGAAGAAAATCCGATAACCCGTCTTGGAGTTATTGCCCTTTTTCCGTAAAATTTTCAAAATTTGTGCATTTTTGATTTTTTATTTCAAAAAGAGTAACAGATAGAGGTCAAGTGTACATTGCAAAAATGTTCAGCATATCAAGATCTACCCACCCTGAAATTTTGAAGAAAATCAATAAACCCTTGTAGGAGTTATTCCCCTATTTTCACTGAATTTTTAAAATTTTCGTATTTTTCATCTTTTATTTCCAAAACTATAGAAGATGAAGGTTAAGTGTAAATCGATGAAATGTTTGCCATGCTGTGGAGACTTCAAAACTGATGTTGAAAATTGTTCCTTGACTGCCATTTTCAAAATGGCCGCCAAAAAAGGCGGGAAAATTCAACATTGTCTGATTTCATTGAAATTTGGCTTCAAAATAGATATTGATGTTGCGACTTCAAATCTGGTGATGAAAATTGTTCGTTGACCTCCATTCTCAAAATGGCCGCCAAAAAGGCTGGAAAATTCAACACTGTCCGATTTCCATGAAATTTGGTTTCTAAATAGATATGATGTTACGACTTCAAAACCGGTGTTGAAAATTGTTTGTTGACCGCCATTTTCAAAATGGCCGCCAAAAAAGGCGGGAAAATTCAACATTGTCCGATTTCAATGACATTTGGTTTCCAAATAGGTCTTGATGTCGCAACTTCAAAACTGATGTTAAAAATTGTTTGTTGACTGCCATTTTAAAATTGGCTGCCAAAAAAGGCGGGAAAATTCAACATTATCTGATTTCAATGAAATTTGGTTTCCAACTAGATATTGATGTTGTGACTTCAAAACCAATGCTGAAAATTGTTTGTTGACCGCCATTTTCAAAATGGCCGCCAAAAAAGGCAGGAAAATTCAACATTGTCAGATTTCAATGAAATTTGGTTTCTAAATAGATATTGATGTTGCGACTTCAAAACCGGTGTTGAAAATTGTTTGTTGACTCTCATTTACAAAATGATGTTTCGACTTTAAAACTGGTGTCGAAAGTGGTCCTTAGCAAGAACGTTTTGCCAAAAAAAGCACAACAAAGATATATAGTAAAACATGATCAGACTTTAAAAACAGTTCAAGATATTATAGGTGTTCGAGCTACAAAGTTTGACAAACTGAAGATCAACTGCATAACTTACAATGTTTCCTTGATTAAGGCAACTGAAAGCCAGGTGAGAGATACAGGCTCCTGGGAGCCTCTGGTTAAACAGAAAGTCTTGATCCGTCACTGATAGCAGATAAGCATGTGATATAAAATTAGTATTTGTTATGAGACATTTGCATATAACTGTAATATGTTACAAAAGTTCAATATTTGTAAGTTGCTGAGTAAAAATGTTCTAATAATGGATATTAGTATCTCTTGCTTCAGCTTTTTCAACAAATCATTTAAAAAATAAAACAACTATATTTTTT
>MJUU01003466.1:19863-34976 GCA_002080025.1 Modiolus philippinarum | reverse complement strand
GTGATTTCCATACTTGTTCTCATGCAGAAAAATTGTCAACTGAACCTAAAAATTCTAAAATTTCAGATGTTTGTGTGCATGAATTCACAGTATGATCCGAAGAGACATTTGTATGTTCAATAAAAGAACAATGCCTCATCAGAAGATGTCAAAAGTACTGATGGGCGACAGACTATCATTAAAATTAGGCAGAGAAAAGAACATGCAAGGAATATTGAATAAGAAATATGAGGTGGGCAAATATATAAATATATACCATAGGAACAGCTGAGAAAATCTATATTCCTTATTTGTCATAAATAGGTTTGATTTATTAAACACACAAAACTGAACAAAAGTACATTTTAGCTTTAAATATTGACATGATGTTATCAAACAAGTTTCTGAAGAAAAAAAGCTTTGGGCAAATAGTATGGACTACAGCAGGAAACGGGACATGATTTCTCTATGCTAATAAGGCAGAATAAAAAAAATCTGTGTTTCCGGTAACCCGACCGACCCTAGAAATTTGGGGCTAAAAATGCCTACCCTAAAGTTTTTTTGGCAATTTTTTAAAGAAGCACTGTTAAAGTCCAGAATTTACTCTCTATTTGTCTGTGTATAAGTTTTGGAAAAATAAAAAAAAATGCCTACCTACCGACCCTAATTTTGAAAAGTATGTTACCGGAAACACAGGTATTTTTGTTTTTAGGTCTAAATGGCTAGAAAGCTTTCAGTTTATGACAACTATTCTTCATGATCACCAAAATTATCGCCCCGACAATGGAAATATCTCTCTATATAAAATATTGCGAAAAAAAATTGCTGCATCAATATCTTTACAAAACATATTTTGGAGAAAATACTAGTTATATAGGTTTAGCCATAAATTTAAGCATCATGTGTTTCCAACCTGACTACAGAATAAAGGCTTAGGCCAAAAACATGCCAAAATAACTTATGAAAACTTAACTAATATAATTTTACCTTTGGTAGTCAGTTTCTTTATGGCTTTGAATACCATGCTTATATGTTACACCATGTAATATTTTTAGGAAAAATTGATGTGGTAATTTTTTGCTCCATTTATATTCATTATTATAGAGGAAGTTAATGGCCAAGACAAAAGAGATTAGGAAAATGTCACAGACTGCAATCATCATTATTACATACTGTAAAATGTATTGTTAGTTTATTATTATTCAATGAGATATGAAAATGTCACATTTAAATTCTTTTTGTTTCTTATAGTTATCTTGTAAAATCTGAAAACTTATTGTAGCCCCATAAAAACACATGTTATCCCATCAAACTGTCATGTAGCTACACAATTATTAAATTTAATAAAATACAATTTTTAATTTTCTAAACTACATTGTTAAGCAAACTCTTCTAATGAGAAAAAACATCAAAATGTCATTTTAGAACATAAAATTTTAAAATCTAGTTTCAAGGGATTAATAAAGATGTACTATGTATTGTGCATATCATAAAACCTATTGTTCCAGAACTCCAAACTTAATCCTAAGCATGTATAAGGTTTCCCTTAGGCAAAGAAAGGGCATGCGTTCATACAAGCAGTAAAAAAATTGGTAAAAAGGTCAGAAAATACTTCAAGTTGCAAAAAGTGAATTTTTTAAAAATGTTTTAAAAACATGAAAAAATTGTCATGGTGTATTCTAGTCTAGTAAATTTCAAATTCAAAATTAATAAAAGTAACAAAGATACCAGTATTAATTGAATAAGCTTTTATGATAAAGAAATGTCATAAATTTGAAATTTCTAAATTGAAATTAAAAGTGATAAATTTTTCTATAATAGACTTTGTCACTTTATAAAGTTGTAACAATCAACCAAATTATCTCCCCTATATAGTATGACAATGTCTCAGAACTAGAAAACTGGTGAAAAACATTTTACAAACAAGTCAATTTGTACCTAATTTTATGTAATTATTTTTGTCTAACATGTATTATACTACTATTTTACCCTACTGTGAAAGAGTTGTAAAAAATTCAAAAAGTTTTTTGAACCCTAAAATTTATCAAACCATGAAAGTATATATAATATTTCTATGGTAAAAATCATGTCCTACTGGGAGATATTTGTAACAATGTCTATAGTATTGATTCTTCACAAAGGAAATTTTCTACATATATTACACAATTAAATAAAAGTGTAGACAATATGAGAGTCATGCTAATATAGTATGTAATGAGTTTCGAGATACAATTCATTATCTTCAATCTTTAAAATTTCAATGGACAAATAAAATGATATGAAGATATATAATTTGAAGACAACTGACCTCTTAAGTTTGAATGCAAGCTTTTAAAAATTATATGAAGTTTCACAATAATGATATGTGTACTTAGAATGTTTATATAGATTTTATAAATATATGTATTTAAAATAGAAAGAAAATGTGTCCATGGGATGCCCCCGCCATACAGATATGTCAACTTGAAAAGGGGAGACACGGTACAACTCATCATACCAAAGCTTCAGACCAAATCTCAAATCATTCCTGCATACACAAGCTGAGAAATCTTTGACGAAAATTTCGGACGTACATAGGGACAAGGGTAAAACTTAATGCCCCCGTCGCCTAACGGCAAGGGCATAAAAATGTTTTACTGAGAATAGGAAGAATTCACTGAGACTCTAGTTTATCATTGTTTCACACAGGGCTTGCCATTTATGTCATCTCTGTACCCCAAATTACACCTAGGGTAAAATATCACAACAGGTCAGCTCTTTGTAAAACAATGATAAACTGGAGTCTAAGTTAATTATTTATTAATTGAATCAACGCTTTTTTTCATCTGTGATTATTTGTTAAACTTATTTGTAGCAAATTCCCATGAAAGTGCAAGACTTTCAGATTTTGAATGATGGGTCTATATTTTTCAAATAGGATTTTAGGATTTTAGTACTTGCATATATTACCAATACATTAAAACATGTCTGATATGACATAAACCCAACAGAACTCATGAATATCAAAAGAAATGAAACATCAGGATCCATCTGTTAATGTATCGTTTTCTAGTTATATTTAAATAAGTTGTGTCTGGTAGACAGGATTTGATGTATTCCAGTATATGGTGTGGTACTGTGAACAATAAAACTTAACAAAGCCAATCCCAAAATATACTCATGATGTTTCTACAGTTTGAACAGACAATCATTTGTCAATTTGATCAAAGAAATTTATACCAGGACATAATTTACTCATATGATATCTGACAATAATGATGTACTGCACAAAATTCCCTTCAAATATAGAGTTATACCAGAGACAGGAGGATTGACATACATCAAAAGGTACACAGCATATCAAAGAAACTAGTATGTGAAACACCAATAAAATTAATTGTTTGAGTGCCAATCAAAAATGCTGCCACTAGTTTCAAAAATGGAGCCCTCTGTGAAATTATTAAAGGCCAAGCCTGTTTATCTTTCAGACATGATTTTATACAAATATGAAATAACAGGAAATACTTCCTAAAAAATAGGAAAATAAGCATGTCTGATCTTTGAATACAAAATAACTCTGTGCCCAACTTAAAAAAAAACATGACTATTTAACTACTCAGCAAAGTTTTGAGGGTTTCATACCATGAAATAACGCCCCATTTAAAATTTCAGTAAAATGTTATAAATACAATTCAAGATCCTTTAAATTATGGCCAGGGACAAATTCTTTCACTGAATGGATTTTATTTGCTCACAGCTTTCTCATTAAGCAATTTTTACAGTTAATGAACATTAAAATAGAAAATGATTTTCATCTTCAATCTGTTTAACTGACAATGCTAATCAAGTAGACACTTGATTAACCTTTATAGGTCCCTATTGAAGGAATTTTATTACTATTTTTGTAACACTACTAACAGCAATAAATGGCCAATAATACACCAAGCATCTGTTACATCAAATTAGATATTTTAATTGTTTGAAAAATTCTATTGTCAATTCAGTACACCCAGGAGAGCAGTTCCTATTGATGAGCTCCCCAATCTGTTAAAAATGGTGTAAATATAGAAGTTCAAAATGTACTATGAGCAGTGACTATGAGTAAACACCATGCCATTGTTAAGACAGTGAAATAATAAATTTTAAAATTAAATAAAATATAAGATACATTTTAGCAGTGCATTTAATCTAAAGACAGTGAATTGCAAAAAAAACAAAAAACCAACTAAAACTGAAATATTGAAGTTCAAGTTCCCTCTGCCCCTTCTCCATACTTAACTCAAAATACAAGTATAAGGGATGCAACTCTCATAACGATAGATGACTAGCAGTTGTTTTAGATCTTTGAGTAACCTCCAATGAGAATTTGGGCTAACTGATAGACACAGCATTGATGGACCATTTCGAAGTAAGAAAGTAAGTACTTCACTTAAAATATGGAAAAATTAAAATGAAGGTTAGACAAGATATATTTAGACTGGATCAGTGTGTGTTTTGGTCATAAACAGTCAGCATTGCATGCTTTTATTTCATTTTGACAACAAAAACCAAAGTGAACAGATTAAATCTCTGCAATATTGCATCATGACCAAAATTTATTAATTGTGTTTAAGATCTCATTTCCAATTCAAATGAACCATTTTACTTTGGCCAATTACTTTCTCCTTCCATATTAATGATGCATAATAAATTATATAACTAGTTAGTCACTGATGACAGGTCTTTAGAACATCTCAAATACTGCTGATAATATGCATTAATAAGTGTCTTATTTCAATCACATGTCCGGAACAAATGTTGTATATTTGTATTTTTCAAAAAAAACTTTTAACATTTAAATTTAATAAAAAATAATTCATTAACATTTGCAAGAACTTTTATCAAAAAATAATTTTCATTTTTTTCAAACTTAAAATTAAAAAGAAAATCAATAATTTGTGGAAAATTGTATTGAAATTGAGAGGGGTTGTGCTTATGAGGTAATCTTTGCATAAGAAATCAATGAAAAGTCAAAGTGAAAATATGTTCTCTTTGTGGTGTCATACAATAATTTAATTCCTCCATGCACCTCCACATAGTGTTCTTCCAATGAGTAAATTTCACCTAAATCACTGAAATGGTTTAAGCGAGGAACTGTCTTAACAAGGTAATCTTTGAAGAAGGAATCAATGAAAAGTTAAATTATCTCCCCTTCATGGCATCAGACAATAATCATTCCGTCATGCACATCTGCATATAGTGTCATTCCCTTGTGTAAAGTTTCATGAAAATCTTTGGAGTGGTTTCAAAAGAGCTGACTAATAAAGTGTGAACAGACACACAAGGTGAACAGTAAAGGTCAAATTATCTCCCCTTAATAGGGTCAATTAGATTCCTTCCTACACATCTCCACATAGTATCCTTTCGAAAAAATCCATCAAAATCTTTGTAATGATTTCAGAGGAGTTGCCCTTAAAAAGTGTGGACAACGGGGGTTCCTAATTATCCCCTAGACTTTGTTTGAGAAGTGTATGAAAAAGAGATGTTAAATGTGTATAAGAAGGATGACTACAACAATGTCAGAAAAGTTGGTATACTATATATACTGCAATGATCATTTTCTACCAGGAAACCACTGAGGCCTGGGACTTAAAACATGAAAAGTAAAATAAAAGACTGGAATTCGGACAAAAAGACTGATAAAAAATCAGATGTCCCAGTAATGTTTCCAGTGTCTATTACAAATTAATGTAAAAATACATAAAGTACAATGATATCAACCTATCACAAGTCGGGCCATGTAACTCTTGAGAATTTATGATAAAAATCAGCATGCAGATTCTCGTACCCCAGCATGTAATTCATGCTTGTGAGAAACTGGAAGCTCATTGATATATACCCCCCTCTTCCCCATTTGATAATCGATCAAATCTATTTCTGAACTAGAAAATGCACATCTGCAATATGTCACACAGACTGTGTTAAAATTTCATGAAAATCTCTTCAGTGGTTCAGGATGAGAAGCAGATAAGAGATGGGTACCCACTTGTAATGTAATGAGAAAGTCCATGTTTTGCTATCGGAAACCCCAAAAATCAATCAAATTCTGAAATAGGAGGTGCACATCTACATTATGTCACAAAGACTGTGTTAAAGTTTCATGAAAATTTATTCAGTGGTTAAGTAGGAGTAATGGAAAGGAGATGGGTAGCCACTTGTAAAGTAATGGCAAAGTCCATGTTTTGCTATGGGAAACCCCGAAAATCTATCAAATCAAATTTTGAATAGGAGGTGCACATCTACATTATTTAACAAAGACTGTCTCAAAGTTTCATGAAAATCTATTTGGTGGTTCAGGAAGACTATCAGATAAGAGATGGGTACCCACTTGTATTGCAATGGTTTGCTATGGGAAACCACAAAAATCAATTAAATCAAATTCTGAAATACAGTGGAGGTGCACATGTACATTATTTAACAAAGAAAGTCTTAAAAATTCATGAAAATATATTCAGTGGTACAGGAGGAATAGTAGATAAGAGATGGGTACCCACTTGTAATGTGATGGCAAAATCAACATTTTGCTATGGGAAACCCCAAAAATCAATCAAATCAAATTCTGAAATAGAAGTTCCACATCTACGTTATGTCACAAAGACTGTGTTAAATGTTTCTTGAAAATCTGTTCAGTGGTTCAGGAGGAGTAGCAGATAAGAGATGGGTACCCTCAGGTGTAACGGAGGGACGGAGGGACGGAAAGATGGAAGGACGGACAGACAACCCCATCACTTTATACCCCCACTTTTCAAGCGGAGGGTATAAACATGCACGTACAATCTATAGTAATAAAATGTAAATGTGAAACATATTGATCATTGGATATTATGGTTATGTAATCAAAATGTATTGTTTACATCTAAAAGTGAAGCTAAAATTGAAGTCGGCATGTGTCGTACAATTTGAATGGTGGCTTGCGATCACTTTGCCCAATCTCCAAAGCCCTTTTGGAATAGTGAAGTAAATATATTGGTACGAGTATCTACCCTAAAAAAATACCCTTTTCACCTAATTCAAGGGTCAAACTGTGTTTGTACCCCAAATTGCAAAAAGTAGTGTGCACGCAGAAAATACAATTAAGAGGTGTTTCCCGCCAAAAACTGATGATGTCTGAGGATAATGTCGATCAGTTTTGTTTGAAATGTCATATATTTTTGTGAAATATGCAACTTCATTTTACCATTTATAAGCCCAGAAGTTTTAAAATTGAACTAGACTTGCAGAACGTTCTTTTTTTTTTAAATATGTAATCTAATAAGAACAGTTACACTTAGTTTACAAATCTTTTCTATCTTGTCAATCTAACTACAAATACTCAACATGAAAAAAATCAAAATAATGAACCTAAGATGATAAAATATAATCGCCAGGTAGCATATCCCAGGTATCACAAAAATTTTCTTTGATTTGTATTTATCTCAAGATCTTGGTGTTTAAAGATGACTTTTATAAAAATCACAACTTTAGAATCTTACAAATTTAAGCAATTGTTTTTAAAAACAATAATGTATTTTGATTAATTTATTGCCCTTTTCTCAAATTGTGAATATTCATGTATACCCATTAAAATAATATCAGGACCATTAATTATCTTACTTAGCTCAATATCAATCTTTTTATCAAATCTGTGAATTAATACACCTAAACTGAAACAACTGTCATCTGATTTAAACTTATAATAATAGTATCATCTATTTTTTTTCTTCAAAATTGGTTATTCAATATTCAAATGATGGCTATCTTATTACAATTTATAAACTTAACATTGTTTACAAGATTTTACAGAAAACTTTGATCTTTGGAGCAAGGATTTTATTATCATGATTTGATTTTTTTCTAAATTAGACTACCATAAAAAAAATTTATGATAATCACTTGAATTGTTATTCAAAATGCATTTTGAATGGCTAAACGTTTTTTTTTTTAACCAATCATCATATTATGTATTTCCTATGGACTAAAGCTAAACCTAGGTTTCCCTATGAAACTTCGGTTTAGCTTTGAAAATCCACAGACAGCTGAGAATACTACATATAGGTAGGGAAACTAGAGTTTAGCACTGAAAAAACCTGGTCTTAGCATTCAAACCTAGGTTTCTCCAAGGAAACTCAGGCTTAGCTCTGGAAACCCTAGTTTATAGAAATGAAAACCAGGACCAGGTTTTCGCTAGTTATGCTCACTTTCGTGCACCATATGTAGATGGTCCTTTTACATTCCTATGATTGCTTAGCAATTGTTGAAATTTGTTGCTTATACATCAATGTTTGATTTTGCAATAACTTATATATGTGCACAAAGACAATCTAAGTATGAGACACTATCAAATTTACAATATTTGATATGCTACAACATTTTATTCAATATTTTTCTTGGAGATTTTATATTGGTTTATCTGGAAGGAACCAACTTAAATCCAGAAGGCTGAAACATCCTTTATTTTCCAGAAATATTCTGGGCTATCAGGAATGGTTAGCAACTATGCAAAGAGTGAGAGGTAAAAGGTTACAGTGACAGTACATAAAATGTAACCACCTCTAGCACCTAGTCTAGGCTGAAACCTGGACAGACAAGGTGGCGTGTCTAAAGGCCAATTTACATGGCGATACAAGTGGCATGCATCTTGAAGCATGCAACTTTTGTATCATGATACATAAACGTTTACACGGTATTACAAGTCACATGCATTTTGAAGCATGCAACTTATGTATCATGATACATTTACACGGTGTGTAAAAAAGGCATGCAACTATGTTAACCTTTTCTGACCTTTCTTATACGGTTTTTGTTGGTTAAATAAAAAAGACACATGCAACTTGTATCATGAAATAGAACATGTCCTATCCCAGATTGTGTATCATGCAACTTCAAAAAGCCCCATGCTACACAAAAAATGTATAGTTTACACGGTATTATTTGTATCATGCTTCAAGACGCATGCAACTTGTATCACCATGTAAATCGGCCTTAAATATCCACGTTTCAGTGACACTTTCAATGCAAATTTAACTGTACCTTTTTCTTCAGTAGTATCTACTGTAGTACTCTCTGGGACCTCCATTACCATCTTTTTTGTTGTCGTCAATGATCAGAGCTGTGCATGTACAGGAATTTTTGTTTTTCAGCAGTGGTCAAACACAGGAACTGAATTACTTTGATCTTTATATAATCATAAATGACATGGCTGTCAAGGTTGTTCAGACTTCAATGTGAAAAAATAATACTACAAACATACAGAATACATTATTTTAAGCATAAAAATGTATACAAGAAATATGGAATACATGACATTTTGTTTTTAATAGGGACTTTATTACAGTCAGTATTAAGCAAGACCATGAGGGCAAGCCTCCATATAGTCTGTATCAAAAGCAAAATGTTCTTTATCAGAAATTCACATATATATAAAAAGAACTATTTTTTTTTTAGCATGGCTTATATATTGTTTATTAATTATCAATATCCATTTTTTTTCAATGTATGACGTGTGCGAGTACGACAAATAGTCTTGAGCATAGCAATGTGCCTGTGACGTCTTATCTTTCAATCACTGACACTTTCTTGATACTGTTTATATTATCGGCCACTCATGAAATACATAACTAATATGAGTAACAGTTTTCCATCCGATAGAGCTAAATATTGCTGAAGTTGGCATAATCAACCAGTATACACTTAATCATTACGTAAATATTACGGAAAACATGATATAATGACTGATGTCATTCATGGTTTTGCAGCCATTATGAAAATGATATATTTTTTTGACAGCTGAGTTTGTCTATGTTTTTTTTTCAAGGATGTTGATCTTACAATTATTGACCAGTAGAAAATGAATGTAGAAAATAACATGTTACCGTAATAATAAAACTGTGCAGGGGCCAAAAGAAACAAAATAAGTAACACATCCTCATGTTTTGGTTTTAATGTCAACCTATCTTTATGAATTCATAAAAGCACTTTATTTCCTTTCTATTACACCTGCTGTCATATTATTGCTTATATATTCTTTAGGAATAGTCAAACTAATATTTGTTCCAAGTCTTAGGCCAATTAAAATTAATTGGTAGATTGTCATCCCTACCCGCCCGAGATTAATTTATTTTTCAAAAATCCACTGCATCTAAATTCCAGTGTTCTAATTCGTGTCCGTACCCGGTATATGTTTCCATTTACATATGTGTAGCTATTTCCGGTAGTTGACAAAACAGTTTTCACACTTGAGGAGTTGTTGCAAGTTTAACTGAAAAGAAAAGCTAGTTTACCTCGAATTTCAACAACTCAAACAATATTTGACACCTTTAGTGACCTTCTATCGGGTGCTATAAATGAGAATACAGCAGGGAATGAGCTACATTATCGTTTATCGGACAGGTTAGGAACACACTCCCAAACGTAACAGAAGGAACAACTGAAAAGATCCTCAATAAAAATAAATTATGTAAAATAAATTCCACCCACCCGCGTCATATTTTTTCACGGGGTCGGATGAAAATTTACATATTAAGTTTAATTGGCCTTATTTTGTTTAAAAAGGAGATACCAATTTACTTATTGTCGTGGCTATTAATTTTTATCAGGCAGAAATCAATTCCGAGTGCAGTGCTTTATTATTTTTCTTTTTTTCTTTCCCTCCAATTAAAGCAATTTTTTTCTTCAAAATTCAGTTCCATAACTGTTTATTCCCCCAAAAAATCTTAGCCCTTTCCAGAAAATGAAATGATTGCTGCTTAAGTACAACATAACAATTACTCTTAACCTGTTAACTATTTACATCTACCACCTTTACTTATTTCATTTTGATGTTTCTTTGTACATGTAGTAAATCTGTTTCTAATTTACCTGAAAAATAATGTTTGAGTACTTAATATATACTGTGGAAGGACATCAATATTGGTGGCTTAAATAAATATCATTATTTAGAGGGTACTTAAATTTGTGGTTTCGAATTCTATGCAATTAAACTCTAGGTAAAGAAATCATTTCGTTGGGACTTTATTCCCTAGGTTTAGCAAACCAGGAAATCCACAAAAACTGCAACTCCAAGAACAAAAGTACTTTCACAATAGTAGATTCAATGAAAAAGAGGCTCTCAATCACTAGCAGGCTACACATATGTTCTATATTTTTTTCAGCCTTTATTACTTTCTTCCCTTCTGACAGAAATTCACCACGACATCATAGAAAAATATGAAAAATCAATTTCACGCATGAGAATGTGCCTTTTCAGCAGGATTCACATGTTCCTGGATTTGACATTACTCATTTTGACTTTAAACTGGATTGATTCGCTGACAGTGTGATGAGTGCTGTATACAGAGCAGGACATGTTTCCTCTTCACAAGCACCTGATGTCATTCTCAGTGTTTTAAATGTTCACACTATTGATTCTGTATTTGTGATGTTCATATGTTTTGTGGGCACGTCATGTCTTCAGTCTTTTGTCTTCTGGTGTTCTATTATTTGCCTTGTCTTTGGACTTTGATTAATGTAATCTTCCTGTGCTTTGTTCCTTAGGTATTCTACTGTTTGAAATCGTGAAAATTTAAGAAATAATTAATATTAGACATGTATTTGGCACGTTGTGATATGACAAATATTTTACCCCAAGCGACCAGCAATATGGTAATTGATTCCTATTGTCTTCATTTCAGCCACAATTTATAAAAGGAACAACATACAGACTATTGTGACCTAGCTTGCTTCAAACTAACCCGGTGGTTTCTGAGGAGAGGATCTCTGAATGTGTCTTAAGTGAAGACATGCCCGACACCTTTTGTAAGTTAAGTCCTAAAGGGCCATGCAGTTTCATCTATAGGTAATATTTGAAAGTGTTTTTATACTGTTCAGTTCCCACTTCTGTAGCCTTTGGAGAAATGACATTGCATGCTTTGGTTAACTTATACCCTAATATAGTCTCTGAAGCTCTTGCTGCTTTTTGTATGTCTGTATATCACAATTTAGGATACTGGTACATCTGTGGTTGGAAAGTATGGAAATATCACAAACTTTCTAAAGAAAGTCATTCGACCACACTCTGCTTTGCAGTGGCTTTTTTCTGAATCAAAAGCACTACCTTTCACCTGTACCTTCACTAAATTATTTTCCTTTTTCTTCACGAATGAAAGATTTTTCATATAAGTATAAAATATATCTATTGTGAAACATTACAATTTTTACATCATTTTAAATGTCAGTTTCATAGCATTTCAAATTGTAGAAGATAGCAATACATCCTCAAAGCATGTATTAGAAGACATTAAAAAACAAATATCAAGAATCTTCCAAAGTCACAATTATGACTTGGCAAAGCCACAAAAGGATCAAGGTCCTCTCTTTTGTCCATTATCTCAACTTCCAAACTCTGAACATCAACAAATTACTTTAGGCACATCATAGAATAAAAGTATGATACGACCGAAGCATGTCGAAACACTGAAATTTGAACAAGTGTAATTCAAAATGAATGAGGATACAGTAAAGAGATTGACCCAGTAATTAAATAGACACAATAAAGAGCTTGACTCAGTAATTAGCTGCACAAAAACTAAGGAAAAATTAAAATTAGTCCTTATAATTTCTTATATATATTGGAAATGGTAAGAGACATGTCAAATTGGACAGCATTTTTTCTTTCCCTCCAATTAAAGCAATTTTTTTCTTCAAAATTCAGTTCCATAACTGTTTATTCCCCCAGGACATTAAAGAGATTGACCCAGTAATTAAATAGACACAATAAAGAGCTTGACTCAGTAATTAGCTGCACAAAAACTAAGGAAAAATTAAAATTAGTCCTTATAATTTCTTATATATATTGGAAATGGTAAGAGACATGTCAAATTGGNGTAAGAGCTATGCAAAATATTTTGACATATACACATGTACTACAAAACGCTTACAACAAGAGGACCTCAAAAAAAAAAAAAATCAAATCAAATCTCATGAAAAACGAAGATTTCACTTATTTCAAAAATTGCAATTTGGCATCCATTACCCCTTGCAGCTCGGAAACCGTAAAAGCTACGCCAAATCTGTTACATACTTCTGAAAGCTTATATCAAGAGGAATCCAAAGAAAAAAATCCCATCAAAATCCGATGAAAAATAAAAATTGAAATTTGTAATTTTGTCCCCATTTGGCCCTCATACCTCGGAAAAGAAACAAGTTGTCAAAAATCTGATGGTACAGCTCTATGTTTATTTTCAAGAGTAATCCATTGCAAAAAACTGCATCAATATCGGACTAAACATTTAAAAAATTGAAATTTTTGAAAATTCCCCCCTTTTGGACCCCATTTATCACGTGAATGGTACATGCAATGTAATATCCCTTGACATACTTCTGATATTAAATTTAATTAGGAAAACACTGAAAGAAACCCCATCAAAATCCAATAAATAATAAATATTCTATTACCAAATATGTGAAAACACCCAATTTTTCCCTTTTTGGCCCCTTTTTTCAAAACAGGAGGGGCCAAAATGACAAAAACCCATCCCAGCCTTCCTTTTGTGCCACAGAACACTGTGTTAAAATTTCATAAGGATTGGTCAATTGGAACTTAAGTTATTGACCAAAAACAAAAATGTCTACAGACGATGACAACGACGACAAGGACAGCGCCATACCATTGTACGACCTCAAATTTTTTTGCAGTCGTATCAAAAGGGGTTGAAAAGTCTATAGTGTATCAAGCATTTAAACAAACTAACATGAGAGGTCAAAGCAAAATTAATGGGATAAACTTTTTTCCCAGAGAAGACAGGAAATGCTTATCTATAAATTTGTAATATTTTAAGTTTAGGATAAAAAGTAAAAGGTACCATATGTCACTAAATGTATTTGGTCATCAAATCCTAAATATTTGTACAATGCATTTCCCTTCCATTGTTTGAAGACTAATGGTCTTTCACAGGTTGGTCCAGATATCTTATCAGTAAAACCATCACTGACACCTTCTTGTTTCATTGAGGCTTGTTGTTGCATTAAACAGCCAAATATTTCTACATACCAACGGAAATGGGCCACAAAATTTAAATTCAATTTATTTAAACATTTAGATAATTTGTAAAACCCATCTGTTGCTTCATTTTTATACATGGTCAAATCTATGTATCTTAGCCTTTAATCTTCCACTTCTAATGCTGGTCAGCTTTGGTCATTACTGGCGACTAATGTTCGATGGTCCGTAAGTCATGGATCTCACACCTAGTTAGCTAATCTATTTTGGACCCATTCATACAATTCACAAAAATTCAGCCACCCTGTTCAATTTTTCTCATTAATAACTTTCAAAACAACTAAACTGTCAAAATTTCCCGTCACAGACAGTTTAAACACTTGCACAGTGTAAAAATTTGGGAATAGAAAATACATTTCAAAGTGATCAAACTGAAATAAAAATTTTCTGTGACATATGTTGGCAGAATTATAACCTGTTAGATTTGACCTACGACCTAAACACCGTGACCTGAAGTTGTAAATATCGACACTGTATTTTACACAGGAAATTAATGTGATTGGTAATGATATGAAAACTGACCTATGGTCACCTGGTCCATTTACCTGCACCAGGTACGCTTAAAGGTGTTAAACTGCGGACAATGTGTCTTCAAATCAAAGAGAAAATTATTTTACCGTGATTTAATTGTCTCAATTTCAATTTACAAGTTTTAATTGTATCAATTTAATGTTTACTTTGTACTCGAAACAAACATTTTTTGTCATTAATTCGATATCAAGCAAAGAGGTTCTTCAAAATATTCAAATTCTAAATCAAAATATAAACAAGGTTTGTTTTGATAAAAGATTTTATTGCAGTTTTATTTCGTTACAATAAACATAAAAATCAACCAAACAAATAATTCCCCAGCAGCCTTATTTTTTTTCCTACTGTGGGTTCAAAAGTTTGAATGAAAACCTGATATTTAATATTAAGTCAAATATGAAGAACTAGCAACACATGAATTGAAAATTTATTTCAAACAAACATTCACAAGCAATGAAAAAATGCTGGTGTTCCCCTCATCATTATACCACTTGCATTTTGTAGCCACCTATAATAGATGCACATGCAGATAAAAACTAGAAGTACTGTGAGCATAGTTAATTAAACAATACCC
>MJUU01003464.1:0-73708 GCA_002080025.1 Modiolus philippinarum | reverse complement strand
TTCGGAAATATAGTATCAGTATCACTTAAATTTAATGGCGGAAGGGGTGTCGGTTCATCTGTTCGGGAATCTGATAATGGAGTTCCCTTTAGATTTGGAGGTGTCGCTTGTTCTGAATGAATAGGAGAATCCGAAAATTTATGTAAAATAGGCGGTGTTACAGAATCAGATCTATTATGGGTACGAAATTCGTGCAGCTGTAAAAAGTTTGGGGATAATATTGATTTGTTGTCGGATTCAATATCGGAAATATCAGACAATGTATGTTGTTCTAATTCTGAATTGTCTTCGGGAGTTGGTAAGTCGTCCCAATTAAATGATTCATTACTCATAACCAATAAGAGAAAGTGTCGGAAATGCAATCATTTCCAACTACTTTATTTGAGGAAATATGACACAGGTGTTTTATAAAACAATGACACATATAACACATTTGAATTCAAGCAATATTATATTGAAATTGATATCAAAGTTGGCCGTATCTGCGCTCCATAGATTAAAAAAAACATACCTAATAACAAAATTATGTACAATAATTCCGACAAGGAACACAAATTACCAGGTATAGTATTCATCAATCAATCTAAATTTATTTGTTGAAATAGGCTGCCGTAAAATTTATTTCAATACAAACTCCAATGCCAGTTATGTTGGAAATGCCATCAATTCCAGCTATACCAAAACTGAAGAAAAGTCTCCGGATTTACACGGACTTGCTGCTGAATATTAAAACCTTTGCTGTCACTGAGCAATATTGGAACTCTAGGTGGTGTTTAAAGTGGGGGCAGCCTTAATTTGTCAATTTGCTTCTGTAATTGTCTTTCAGAAGACATAAATAAAACGTTATGTGTACACAATGCAAAAACAAAAATATGGGGAAAAATCGGTATCTCGTTCAAAGGGGAACAACTTTAAAAGAAATCAAACTTTCATTGAAATGTTAAATTTCGGAAATCATCCACCATCTTGTAAGCAAATTTTAAGTTCTCCACCATTTTATGTAGCTCCGGTAGAACAAAAACACAAATTTATAAAGAATTGCTTATCATTTCACTTTTCAAAGATGAGCACAATTTACAAACATCTGCTCCTTCCCGCACCACACTGAAGAGAGAGAGTAAAAGACAGAAACCGGCCGGAACGCCCCTGCGTTTCCGGATAATTTCAATATTTCATCCGTGACTTCGTCAGCCTGAATTTTAGAATATAACAATGTGCTATATCTTGATATTTGTTAGCACTGTCTAGTTTTTGAACAGAATACAATAATATTCAACTCCTTCAGCTACATGTAGGTCCTACAGCAGTCAGTTAAGGTAAGAAATTCAATGCACAAAATATTGAACGTCGATCGAACAATGGTGTGGCATGTGAGCGTTTCAGGCTTTTTAAGAGCCTCTTTTTTCAAATTTATCTCCGAAAGCAGTGTTGGCAAGCCGTTGGCATTTTGTCACTCAAGTTGGCATCCTGTTGGCATTTGGTTGGTCATGTTGGAAGGTATACGTTGGGCCAACGCTTTACCAACGGTTGGCAATGACGTTGGCACGATGAGAAAAATGTCATCGGGCCAACGTCTTCTGCCAACGTTGGCCCAACGAAACTGCCAACTAAAAGCCAACGTTGGCCCAACCATTCATTGCTATCTGGGACATTACACGATACACGCAATGCACGATACCCGCACACGCTTTACACGACGAGTGCACACGATGAGCGCTAATTTGGGAATGTTGAACGTTTCCATTGCTGTAACATTAAAGCAGTCAGGGCTCTATGACAGGTCAGAGCAGTCAGGATTCTATAACTGGTTAGAGAGGTCAGGGCTCTATGACCAGAACAGGTCAGAGCAGTCAGGGCTCTACGACCAGAACAGGTCAAAGCAGTCAGGATTCAATGACCAGAACAGGTCAGAGCAGTCAGGGCTCTAGAACAGTTCTAAAGTTAACTTAGAGTAGCTTTTATGACTGCTCTATGACTGGTCAAAGTTAACTTGAAAACGGTCCTAAGTTAACTTAGAAGAACTTTTATGACTGGTTCAAGTTAACTTGGCGAGAGGTTATGTCTGCACCCTACTGTATACAAGTGCAGTTTGCACAACATCCGTATGGGGTCCATGGCATGGCCACGATTGTGCCCATTATTGGCATCGTCACTTAGTTCACGACGTTCCGGAAGGGAAACATCAAGGTTTAGCGATTACTGTTACGTTGGAAATGTTCGGTTAGGTGTATTCTTCCCGTTAGAGGAAGCAAGTTGTCTCCGAGTCATAAAACTGAATAATGTATGCGCATACACGCAATGTATGTGAATTCTTTCCAACAAACACATTAAGACAAAAAATTCTAAGTATTTCCTCTGATGGAATAAACGCACTTGCGCAAGGTAGGGATACACGAGGGTATTTTAAAATGTACACGGACATTCTGCACGCCGGAAAGAAAGTACGCTTACATATAATTTTTATTTGAATGCAGTATTGTACAGGTTAAGTCTGTATATATACCAACACGGAGGTATTTACCTGTCACGAAAAATATTTGCATTGATTAGTATTTAAACAGCTGATTATTTGAGCCTCGCAACGTAATATCTTATGAATTATCCAAAACACAATTACGGATAGTTACGGTAGTTTAATAAGGAATTACCAAATTGTCTTTTCCTTTTTTTTGTGAAAAGGTGCGACCCCCCCCCCCTTTGCCCCCACTATCCGACACTATCTTTGCCAAAACAACACCCTTTTTGTGTTTACTTCCTGTTTATTGAGACTTGTGAATTTCTTACACGTTATACACTATATGAATTACTTGACTAAATCCACTTCGTCCCATGGAGGACATAGAGCGACCATTGTTGCTTTCCACTTCTTTCTGTCTTGCCAAGGTCTTTACTTCTCCTCAGGTCTTCCCAATCTTCTGTATGTCTGATGCTAAATCCCCTTTTCAAGTGTTTTATGTCTTGAGTTCTCTGCCACAGATCCCTGTTGCTTATTTTGACTGGTCACTTTATTCCTAGGATATTTCTTAGACACCTTTGTTGGAAGACTTGTAATATGTTGGTGGAAGCTGATGTTAATCTCCATGTCTCTGATCCATACAAAAAGTACGGATTTCACATTCAATGGTGAATAAAAGGATATGGAGTAAATGCACATGAGACAAAGTCTCTACAAATACATGGTAAGAAACAAGCAAAGTTGAATATTCTGATTTTCATTGATGTTCTCAGAGCCTTGCCCCTCCAGATGGGTCTAAGGATGGCATAGGTTTGTTAGGCTTTTATTTACCGTGCCTACATGTCTTCATATGTCCCTATACACTATAAATATTAAACCATTGGTTTTCATTTTTGTCCTAACCAGAAATCTGCAGTGGGCCATTTCCACAACTTTTGTCTCTTCGGTGTTTATCAAATCAAAATATTTTGAAGACAATAATGTGTATAAAATTGATAGACAATATGATCTAAATGGGGAATTACACAGCTTTACACGAGTGATGTACTCCTACGTTTTAGGCAAAGTATATTGCAATACACCAGTCCCCCATATGGTTCGACTGACTTGAAATGTGAAGTGACATTAATTAAAAATGTCAGACCTTTCTGAGGCTGAGATAGTTGGGGTAAAAGGAAACTTTGCCACTGAAAAATTGGAAAGCTCGTGGAAACTAGATATTTAAATGATGCCCACATGCTAGTAACTTGTGTACATCACACTTCGGAATTAATTTTGTACAATTCCTCATTTTCAAAATTTTGCAAACTTGTGCAAATTAAAAGCTGTTTTTTTTACTTATATGTTGTCATGGAGACTTGCTGTGATGAGTTAGGCAAGCTATATTTTGCATACATAAAAGACATGAAAAGTCCCATAGTGGCAAAAATGCCAGTTTTTGCAATTTCAATTTTTGCTTTCAACGTGGTGTAGAAAATTATTTTGTTGGGGGGGGGGGGTCTGGTACATTTTTAGACCTTTTCTGTGAGCAAAAAGGCCAGGAACTTAAAATTTGTGCTGAAGGTCTTGATGTCTTGATGTAAGGGGTCTATAACAGCCAATCCCTCACCAAAACCTCACCCTCTGCGACTGCTAGCTTTTTATGGGTACTTAAAATGTAACATGGTCCTGCAACTTTAGCTTCTCGGCTCTATTGGGTTGATTGTTTGACCACAGCATCCCTCTGTCTTTCATGCTTCATAAGCTTCAATTTCCATTTTTCATTTAAATGTAAAAAAGGTATGGCTATTTCCCCGTGAATTTATTTCCTTCATCAAATTAATTTTGCGAATGCATTAAATCTTCCAGAAAACTGTTTTAACAGGTCATTGTTTATATACACTATTAATACAAAATCTTTTCAAATGCATTGTCATACATTTAGATAAATGATTCAGCCAATGAACTTGCCAACTGACATGATTGACTGAATTTTGACAGATTTTGACAATTTCTGTATGGTGGGTTTGTTAAAATTCGTTGTATAGGAACTCCAGGACCAAACTAAACCAACTGCCATTTGGAAGGGCAAATGTTTATACATTCACAATAGAAAATTGGCTTTGGTTCTCGGTGTCCTTTGCGTTTTTCCATCTTTACAAACACTGTAAAATAGCTAAAATGGACACAAAAAGCTATTTATAGCCATCTTCGGAAAACATACAAGTGTGGCATATTTATGATATAACTAATTGACTGTCGTGAATATCAATAAAAATGTCACGAGTGTCGAACAACGCAGATGGATTAAACGAATCGCGGAACTTGTTGGTATTCATGGCGATTAGTTATGATCTTTATTACATAGATTTTCTTCTAAAGACTGAGATCAGAAGCGGATTATTTTTTTTTGTTTACTTGACGACGACATTGACGAGATATTGTGACGTCGCATCTTCCGATGACTAGAAATCCTTTATTTTCGACGGCGATTAATTGACTTTTTGCATATGCGCATTTCATCATTTTATTTCTTTTCAGTGCAGATCAAATCAAAACATTTTTAAATCCATATACCGAAATATGTGACAGAGAACAAATTACCAATATAAATGACTTATGACAGAAATGGCAGTATGTGTAACAGTGAGGAATTTACGAGACTTCAAGATTTGCACAGACCTGGTTACACTAGTATTCCGCTCGAAAAGACCCTTTAAATTGTATATAGTGCTTCGATTAAAAGCATTTAGCCAATGCTACGATATTATTATCTTGATATTTTAACCGCATTGACATCGTAGTGATGAATAAATACATTAAATTATCATATCTCTGCTTTAACGTCCCGTTGGTGAACGGGGGAAACCTTTTTTGGCTGGCTTCTGAAGAGACACTGTTTTTATTTGCATTGTTACATTTTCCCGTCATTTGAAATATTATTTAATTCAATAAGCTATATTGTTGATACGTTATACTTCACACCTAATGAAGTAATTTTTAACGTCCATTTGAAATAAATTTTGCGCCCAAATGAAATGTGCCGAAATCTTCATTAAAACCAGTCACGGACCCTTACGGGTTTGACATTACAGTATAATATTATATCACTGATTGAATACAAAAGTATCAATGATAATCAAATCCTTGTCCGGTCAAATTCATATATTATCACCTGCTGGTTGCATTGTATATTTATTTGATAAGAAATCGTTTCGGTTTTTTTGTTTTTGTTTTTTTGATTTTTGTTTTTCGTTTTTTGTTTTTTGTTTTTTTTCGTTTCTTTTTTTGAAATAATGTAGAAGAGAGACACGTCGAATAACGTCGGTTATAACGTTACCACACAGTACTCAATATCCTGCACAACGTCCGGGAGTTCGTCCGTCCGTCCGCCTTGTAGGCGCACTAGCAAGTTTATTGGTCATTGGATTTAAATAATATTTAGACAATAGCTTTAGTTCTAGAATGCCTTAAGATGAGTCCTTTTCGAATATTTTTGTAGAAGTTATGCCCCTTTTTAACTTTGAAAATTGACAAAATATCCTTGTAAGCGCTCTATAAAATTTGTTTCGTTGGATTTGGATGATATTAACACAGTAGCTTTAGTTCTAGAATGCCTCAAGCGAGTTCAAAGATAAGTCCTATTTGGATATTTTTGTAGGAGGAATGCCCCTTTTTAACTTTGAAAATTACAACAAATATGTGGGGTTTCAAATTGCTGGATAGGTGGGGATATATGGCTACGTGTAGCCCTTGTTGTTTCTGAGATATTCACGGTACTAATTTTCGTTCGTCAACCAAAATTAGTACACTTTGATCACTACGTTTTCATTAATGCACTAAACCGTCATCCGACTTTCTCTCTTCCGGGATCCATTTCACTTGATATTGGAAAGAAAATGCATTCAATTATGTTTTGGTTAAGGTTATAAAGTGTATAATTCTTTCTTGTTCAGAAAAATGAATCACACACTTAATATGACATATGAACCGAAAATCAGTACCTTACAGGCTAATGGTACCCAGTAACAGTGTATCTTAGAGGTAACCTGACAAGACTTACAGAACCTATTGTATCTTAAAATATATTACCCATATGTACAGTGAGTTCACTCTATCATGTACACGATTTATGATTTTGTAAGTGAAATATTTGAAATTTAATTTTTTTGAACGAACTTAAACATACAGTACTAAATCTGTATTTTTATAAGATAGTAAACTAATATTTATTGTAACATTTTGATTTATGTGAAAGTTTTTATTATGGTAATCATGTCTCCAAAACGAAGTATGGTCTCCCAAACGAAGTATATTGTTTTTGTTGCGTTTTTTATTATTAAGTCGCCCAAACATAGTTTGGGTGCTTCTTGTGTTTGCACCGTTCCTTATTACGTCACCCAAACAAAGTTTGGCGACTTCTTGTGTTTGCACTGTTTCTTATAAAGTCACCCAAACAAAGTTTGGGAGTTATTGTGTTTACTCTGTTTTTTATTATTTTTTTCATTATTATTAATCTTCAATTATTCTTGCAAAAATGCTTTCAAGAGATGGGTTGTCCAAAATTCATGAAAGTTGGCAACAATATGGATACATCCCCAAGAAGTGCATAAAGGTCTCGGAATATTCAAAATGACCGCGGTCATTGGTCACTTTGAACTTTGACCTTAAACCTTGTGATTGAATTAACTCGAAAACGATAAGAGATAGCTGATTAAGTGCAATGACAAAGGCATTTGTTAAGTCATGATTGATTACCGAAACTCTTTTTAACCGTTCAGGAGTTAGGCCCCTTAAAAGTTTTGTCACATCTTTAAGCATGTTTCTTCTCAAAAACGGTAAAAGATAGAAACCTGGAACCTTTTCCATTCAACTTAAATAATATGTGTTACATTTGAAAATGCTAAGGTCATTGAACTTTGACCCTGTAATTTTGGGAAAAGCATGGTTTTGTATCTTTATTACAGGGAACCCCTGCCCAATTTTTGTTTTTGAAATCAGGTATAAAATTGGTTGTAATGGATAGTGGAGAATTTAGTTGCTATGGAAACTAAGCAAGAAATCTATAATTTGAGAAAAATGTGTTCTTGTATTTTTATTACAGATAAATGTACTACTTTTTTTAAAGTAATAAGGGGTACCCCTGCCCATTTTTTTTTTGTTGAAAAGAGGTATAAAATTGGTTGTTATGGATAATGGAGCATTTGAATTCCGTGGAAACCAAACCAGAATCCTACAATTTTGAGAAAAACGTGGTTTGTATTTTCATTACAGATATATGCATTACTAAATTAATAAGTTGAACCCCTGCCAATTTTATTTTCAAACGAGGTATAAAATTGGTTGAAATGGTTAATGGAGCATTTAGTTGACATGGAAGCCAAGTCAGAAACCTATAGTTTTGAGAAAAATGTGTTTTTATACTCCCACTCGCGAGTGGGTGGTAAATTGGAATACCCTTGTACGTCCGTGCGTCCTTATTTCCTTCCGTCCTTCCTTACGTAGTTGTAGATTAGGTAATAAAACTATATGAGTTTTTATATAAGGGGAATATGTCGTAAGCGATTTTGGTCACCCCATGATATCAACTTCCTGTTTAGCGGGACTCCTTTATTGAACATAGTGAAAAATTTCGTTCAACTTTTCTCCGCTGTTTGGCCAATTTATTTTAAATTTGATATTTGACTTTATTATATAGGGGGAATGCGTCATCAGTGATTTTAATCACCTAAGAAAATCAACTTCCTGCTTGGCGGGACCTAGCCATCCCTTTTCAATGTGTAAAAAAATACTAGTGGGAGTATACTTAGCCCGACGCCGTGTTCAAACTCAAGTTGTATTTTAATTACGGCTATATGTACTACTTAGGTAGCATGGGGAACCCCGGCCCAATTTTTTGGAAACGAGGTATAAAATTGGTTGTAATGGAGAATGGTGCATTCTAAAATTATTTGTAATGGATAATGGAGCATTTGGTTGCCACAATAATCAAGCTAGCATCCTGTAGTTTTAATAAAAAAACATTTTTTTTGTATTTTTATTACAGACACTAGCAGATATGTTATGATCTTGTTTGGCCATTTTGAATTAATCACGATCTTGATATTCTTAAAATAACTTTGTAAAGACAATATATAGTCGTGTTTCAAGATAATTTCTTTCAAGGACAATCAAGACCCGCACAGTTTATCAAGATCAAACAAGATAATTGCGTTCATGGGCGATCAAGATGTGTGAAGTTTGTCTGGATCAAACAAGAGCAAATCAAGATCTTGTTTGATCTTAACAAACTTAACTCGTATTGATCGTTCCTGAATCATTTATCTTGAAAACCAACTTAAAATCTTTCACTCTTTTAACAAAATTGTGTGAAGCCTTTCAAGATCATGATAAGCTTAAAATGGCCAAAGAAGATCACAACTTATCTGCTAGTTAGATATTACTACATTATAAAGAGGAAACCCTGATCAATTTTTTTTTTCAAACGAGTTATACAATTGGTTGAAATGGATAATGAAATATTTAGTTGCCATTGAAATTAGCCAGAAACCTATTATCTTGAGAAGCACATGTTTTTATATTTCTATTACAGCTATATGTATTACCTAGGTAATAAAGGGAACTTCTGTCCAAATTTGTTTTTCGAAATGGGGTATAAAATTAGTTGTAATGGATAATGGAGCGTTTGGTTGTTATGGAAACCGGGCCAGAAACCTATAATTTTGAGAAAAACTTGTTTTCTACTGTATGTTATCTTTTGAGTTCATGAATGTGTTGAAACTAATTAAAAAGGGAAACCCCTGCTCAGATTTTTTAGAGAGAGGGAGTCTCGTAAAGCCCTGAAATCCGGTATGGGAGTTCGTGTGGCAGACTTTTGTGTTTCGCTCTGCGAACAATCATAACTTGTTCACTTTGAAATTATTTCCATCTTTCCATATAAATATAATTATAAAGTCATTGTAGCTGTCGTTAGAACTTATGAACAGAAAACGGTCATTCCCTTTGCTATTTTGTTAAAATTTTACCAAATTCCTGTTTCCTGTGTGTTTTGAAAAGATTCTTTTGATGCATATGTAACTTTTAACAGTA
This sequence comes from Modiolus philippinarum, assembly GCA_002080025.1. Taxonomy (NCBI): domain Eukaryota; kingdom Metazoa; phylum Mollusca; class Bivalvia; order Mytilida; family Modiolidae; genus Modiolus; species Modiolus philippinarum. The sequence continues at coordinate 64,185 of MJUU01003464.1, read as the reverse complement.
ATTTCAGTAATTCTTCTTTTTTTTTTCATGTTCCCAGTGTACAAAACGCTGGGGTAATGGATTCTAAAGAAAGAGAAAATTTCAACAGGAATTCTACACTGATTGTAGAACATACAAAGGAAGGCTTAACTGATCTGATAGACCTAAATACAACACTGACTGGTCATAGTTCCTTTGAAGATTTTATTAACACTCACCAACATGAAATATACCACATGTGTTACAACCGATTTAAATGCTGTCAGTGTACCTCTGGCTATACGTTACCTAACAGTCGTGTTTTGTATGCATCACAGCTGGAAATTTTACTAAACAAGACTGGTCCAAAGAAGCCTTGCCACAATCAGAACAGGACGGCGGATTTCTGTTGTTGTTTTTCACATCGAGGTCTGACGACTAGTGCACTGGATATAACATTAGCTAGATGTTTACTTTTTAACTTTTGCCAAGACGTATTTTGGCATAGCTGTCTAAATGCACAAAAACAAACGTTGGAAGATTTTTTAACGCATAATAAACATCATATTTTTCATCTGTATGAAATAAATATGAGATGTTGTCAGTGTCCCTCAAGCTATGTGTTTCCAACACAGAGACAAATAATTACTAAAACACAGTGGAATCGGTTATTTAATACGTGTTGTTTACCATGTCAACAGGACAGAAAACGACCTGTAGGGGGACCTCAAACTATCTGTGCATCCTCGGTCACTACCGGAATATTAGTTAGAAATTTAGGTGCTGAGTTGTCACAAGTTTTAATTGACCATTGTTGTACATTAAAAAAGGGAGTTGAAAAACTTGTTCAGCTAAGAAACAATGTATTTGGACATGTGAAAACAGCAAGAATGTCAGACAATGTATATGCTAAATGTCGATATCAGATTGAAAAAGATCTTGTTTTGATTGCTGAAATATGCAAAAATAAAACGGAAGTAAAACAAAAACTGCAAAACTTAGATAGGAGACCATTGGATAGTACATTACTGATGCAAACAATTAGAGATCAATTACATACTAAGGAATTGTTGGTAGAAGAGATGTCCAAGGTAGAGTTGGGTATTAAGGAGGTGAGTTTCTATTATACGTTTTCTTCAATGCGAAAAGTGGTAAAACGTCTTTACCCTTCTCTGTTTGCCAATTGATTTACCAACACATTATTTTCTTAACACTTTTCTAAGTAACTACTTATCAAGGATTCAGGAGGCATATGTTTTAGCCAAAAGGTCATGTGAGTTCTTACCATCAATTTGCAACCATCGTCTGCCTATTTTTTTATACGGCCGAAAGATGGCATGGTACAGTTGCCAGCATTGGCGTCCGAAGAAAACATAACTTTGGGTCTAGTGGACAGATAGTAAAAAGGTTTCAATTTCGTTTTTTACCTCACCTGTTTCAGTAGTGATGACCGATGATCGATTAAAATTTTTTAAAAAAATCACTCGACTAAAAGGCTTTTCTGATTTATAAATATAAAATGGACATTTGCAAATCATCAGATTATAAATATATTCCCTCTTTTGATTCCTGTAAGTATTGACTTTCAAGATAGGGATGTGCTTTTGTTTCTCAACGATTATTTTCAAAGGGTCTTTGACCTATATCACGTAGTAAAAACTGAAATAAAGCTAATAGAGAAAGTAAAACGTAATGTGGCAGTTTACTAATGAACTTTTTGATCAATTTTGAATTACTTAAATATATTTAATTAGACTGGTTTCCTTCCCTTCATCCTAAATTTAATTTAAAGATCAGACAATCACTCTTATTTGAGTAATTACCAATATTCAGTTGACTGTCTATAAACGACAATTGATGATAAAATATCCTCGTATTTTCATCTATATCTTTTCATATATAATCTTTTTGCCCCCATGGCAACGCGGAGCGGGGACATAGAAATGCCGGGCGTCCATGCGTCTGTCCGTCATACTTTCTTGTAAGCGCTCTCATGCCTACAAATTTTGACGGATTTTCATGATATTTATAACAAATGTTTATATTTCAAATACCCTGATCAGCTTCGAAAATCAGCCTCGGTCGATACTTTTTAATAGAGTTATGGGACTTTGACGAAAATAATAACTGTTTTATTCAAAAATTGACCTTGTAAGCGCTCTCATGCCTTCAAATTTTAACGGATTTTCATGAAATCTATATCAAATGTTTATATCACTAATACCTTGGTCAAGTTTGAAAATCAGTCCCGGTCGAGACTTTTTGAGGGAGTTATTAGACTTTGATCAAATAATGACTCCGTTTTATTTAAACATTGATCTTGTAAGCTCTCTCATGCCTACAAACTTTGACGGATTCTCATGAAATTTATACCAAATTAAATAAGCAAAGTTAGTGATTTGGAAAGATGCAAAGATTTGGGAGAACTCAAAAGATTGTATATGCCCCCGGATCTTGAGATCGGGGCATGTTGTTATTGCCCTGTCTGTTTGTCTGTCTGTCTGTCTGTCTGTCCGCAACTTTAACCTGGCTCATAACTTTTAAACCAAATGTGATAGGACCTTCATATTTGTTATGTGTATTGATCATGTTAAGCTGAACACCATTATACAAATTTCATAAAGGTCAGATCAAAGGTAAAGGTCACAGAGGTCAAAAGGTCAAAATCAAGATTTTGCTATAACTCATTCATTATAATTGACAGAGGCTTGATATTATACATATGAATAGATCTAATAATACTTAATACAAATTTAAAAAAAATTGGGTCGGGTCAATGGTAAAGGTCACTGAGTGCAAATTTGAAAACTTGAACAAAAACTTTAACATTGCCTATATCTTTTCAACCAGATGTGATAGGACCTTCATATTTAGCCTGTATAGTGGTCAGATGAAGCTGAACAGCATTAAGCAAATTTTACTAAGGTCGGGTCAAAGGTCAAGGTCACAGAGGTCAAAAGGTCAAAATATAGATTTTGCTATAGCTCGTTAATTACAATTACTAAAGGCTTGATAGTCCATATGTGAAAAAGGCTTGATAGTCCATATGTGAATAGATCTAATGAATCTTAGTACAAATCCATCAAAACAAATTCTGTCAGGTCAAAGGTCAAGGTCACCCAGTTCAAATTTGAAAACTTTTTACATTGCTTATATCTTTCCAACCAGATGTGATAGGACCTTAATATTTGGCCTGCATATTGGTTATATGAAGCTGAACAGTATTATTGAGATTTCACTTAAGTCAGGTCTAGGTCACAATTCAAGGTCACATAGGTCAAAAGGTAAAATTCTAGATTTTGCTGTAGTTCATTAATTATAATTGCTAGAGCCTTCATATACAAATCATCCCCCCAAAAAATAGGTCAGTCCAAAAGTCAAGCTCACTGAGTGAAAGTTTGAAAACTTTAATATTGCCTATATCTTTTCAACCACATGTGAAAGGACCTTCATATTTCGCTTGTATATTGATCATATTAAGCTGAACACCATCATGCAAATTTCATTAAGGTCAAGGTCACAGATGTCAAAAGGTCAAAATCTAGATTTTGCTTTTAGCTCGTAAATTACGATTGCAAGAGGCTTAATATTCTATATGATCTACTGGAGCTTAGTACAAATAGGAAAAATGAAAAGATATGGAATGAATGTACATGTGACAAAAACGCACACAATACATAGAAAACTCCAGTTTATCAAGGACAGTGCTTTTATTCCTGTCTACATGATCTTAATTTCTAGTGATTGCAATTCTAGCAAATTTGTATTGTAGACATGGTCGCTACCGGGGGCATATTGTTTCACAAACACATCTTGTTTTTTATCAAAATGTGTATTTCAAATACCGATGATATTCTGGGTGAAATACAAAAGCAATTTTTTGGGGTCACATCTGTATTATTTCAACATATCAAAAGAACACCGCTGGTTTGGGTATGCAAGCGATCAGCAGGTATGATTATGGCGTCCAGATTACAGGTAAACAGTATGCAACGTAATAAATGGCGTCATAATAAATTGTTTTCATTTGAAAAGTAAACGGCATATGAAGATCAATTTATGACACTAATTTTTGTCGATAGATGGTAACTTTACAAAATCATTTAAAAATAACTACAAAACTTACTGTTTAGCGACATTTGGTTGTTGTTTCTTAAATATCATTCATTGTAACTGTTTTAAAATTGTATCTATTATTGTTCAGTGTCATTCACAATTTTATCTTAAACTTTGCAAATTTGACATTAGTTTAAACGGGGATTGTCGACCAGAACTCACCAGTACACTAACGAACCTAGCGGTGGACACGATAATTATAGATAGTACAACAATCCCATTTAAAAGCAGTTACAATAATTGATATTTTAGCTACAACATCCGAAAATCCTTAACCGTATGTTTTGTAGTTATTTTTAAATGATTCTTAATAACCAAGTAAGGACACAAAAAGTGTCATAAATTGATCTTCATATGCGGTATATTTTTCAAATGGAAACAATTTGATATATTTAGAAAGCCATTTGATACATTAGATACTGTTAACCTGTAATCTGGACACAATATCCATACATGTGGATCGCTTATAACCAAAATCAGAGGTGTTCTTTTGATGTACAAATACAGCAGTGACAAAACAAGATGGAAAAAGTATAAAAACTGCTTTTTAAACAATCATACATATTTCACAAGAATATCATCGGTATTTTGAATATACATTTTGATATAAAAAAAACATCTTTTTGGCGCAGTTGCACATTTGAATAGCGAGATCCTTATAAATAAAACAATATCAATAGGTGTAAGGCAAGAATGAAACATATAAACAAATAAAACAAGGAAAAAAAGTAAAGTAATTAAAAATAACGGGCTTTGATTCAAAGCATTTTATTATTTGAGATTTTATTGAAAATGAATATTTAAATAATATTGGGTTATATTCTTCTTCAGTTTTCTCTATTAAGTCATGCACTAGCCTGGTACATTCCCTTATACCTTCAGTTTTCTCTATTAAGTCATACACTAGCCTGGTACATTCCCTTATACCTTCTTCAGTTTTCTCTATTAAGTCATACACTAGCCTGGTAAATTCCCCTTATTTCATGAACCCTTGTTGTGTTTTACTTTTAAGTGTTTTATGAAAAGGTTTTATTCTATTTGTTATAGCCACAGAAACAATTTTTGCATCAACATTTAATAGTGCTATTAGACGCCATTTTTTAAACAAAAATTTAGATTTTCCTTCTTTTGGAAGCCATCTAATTAGCCCTTCAGTCTAGGACACTGATAGGTGACCTTTATCAACACTGTAATTGCAAAAGTTTATTAAGTATTTCTTTAAATCATTCCAAAAGAATTCATAGAATTCAGTTGTACAATGTATAACCAGATAAACATTTTTCACAACATTCAGACACTCATTCGTTTGTAAATTACCCTCACGCTGTTCTGATTCCTCATCAGACAAAAAACTGAATAGACGGGTCATTACTGTTGAAAAATAAATTTTCATGTTCTTGGTCAGAAACTGGATTTGAAGAAGTGTATACTAGATTTCCAATATTTTTTTTTGTTTTTCTGAAATTTTGAACTGATTGGTTGTCTCACCTAATCAGGTATGTCTTTATACCTTTGATGAGCTTTGTATGTTTTCTTGCAAGACTTATGACCATTTAGAATTAATTTTACCCATTATGCTATAACTTTAGAACGCCGTAGGAAAACTTTGCAAATTTATTTTATTTTTTAATGAAGGTTTCATATTTCATTCATGAATTACAAGGATTAAATTTCAGTGCAGCATTTTAAATATCTTAACTGATATTCCTCAGACGAATGCACTTAAAAAAAATATTTTATCATTTGCTTTTAAACATCTTTCGATTTTTTGAGAAAAAAATAAGTTGTTGACATGGCCATATGCAAAAAGTACATTTACACCAGCTTCGGTATTATGTTATTTATTACCAATGCTAGTGGACTGATATTCCCGGGGGTATACACCTACCCAGTTTTCAGTGCTTCGGTGCTGGCCCAAAAACCGATTTTATTTGGAAGCTTACAATATCTAAATTGAAATATTTTAGTAAAAACTAAGAAATATCTTCCACATGCAAAGCTGTGCCCTTAGTTGATTTTTGCCTTCAATTTAGATCCTCTTGATTATTTGTTGTCTATCGACTTTAAAACATATTTCAATTTCTGGATTTTCAATGTTTTGATCTTATCTGCACTGAAGAAACATAAGCTATCAAAATAGCAATATGCAAAAAGTAAATTTACAGAAACTTCGATATTATGTTATTTGTAACCACTGGGTACATGCCACTGGTCGTGGACTGTTAGTCCCCTTGTGTATTCACCAGCTCAGTAATCCAGTGGTTCGGTGCTGGCCTGAAAACCGTTTTATTTGGAAACTTACGATATCAAAATTGGGAAATCTTTGTTAAAGCTAAGGGATATCCTCTGCCATCCGCTAATTTTGGCTTTCAATTTAAATCCTTTTGAATATTTGTTCTATGTCGGCTTTTAAACATCTATCAATTTCTGGATTTACAATGTTTTGATCTTATTTGCCCCGAAGAAAGAGAAGTTGTCGAAATGGCCATATGCAAAAAGCGCAAAAAGTAAATTTACAGTAAACTTCGGTATAAAGTTATTTATTACCACTAGGTCGATGCCACTTCTAGTGGACTGTTAGTCTAGAGGGTATTCACCAACCCAGTAGTCCAGTGCTTTTGTGATGGCCCGAAAACATGTTTTATTTGGAAACCTTCAATATCTAAATTATAAAATAAATATGGTTAAAACTAAGAAATATCTAGCTGATTTTGGGTTCCAGTTTAGATCCTTTTGATTATTTGTCCTTTTAAACATCTTTCGATTTCTTGATTTCCAATGTTTTGATCTTATCTTCACCTAAAGTTGTCGAAATGGCCATATACAAAAGTAAATTAACAACAACTGTGGTATTTTGTTTTTGATCACCTGATATATGATATCAATGCCTTTTGTTTTGCACCTACCTTAGATTTCGGCTCGTAACAATTCTTTTCTGTAATTTGTTATTACACGTAAAATAACATTGAGCCCTTGTGGAAAGCATTGATTTTCTCCTGTGAAGCCACAAAGCTAATTGGAGCTAAACTTTGTTAAAGTAGTCCTTTTAAATGTCGTCAGGTTACATTCAAGATGGCCGCCATTGGGCAGCTTTACCATTGCATCCTATCGGAAAGCGCTCAAATATCTTCTCTCCTAAACCTTTTTGGCCAATTCGAAACAAACTCCGTCATAATTCTCCGTAATTGGTCTTCTTTGAAAAATATGTCCAGCAAGTCCACATTACATTCAAGAAAGCAATCAGCCGGAAACATATTTTGACATTGGATCCTATATGAATAATTTAAGATCGTCTCCTCTGTAGCCACAAATACAGTTGGAAACAAACTTGGCCATAAGAGTCCGGAGAATGTCCCTTTCAAAGAGATATGTCCGACAAGAGTTTAACATTGGACCCTATGGGAAAACATATTCAAAGATCTTCTCTTTGGTCTTTTTAAAACTCCTTAGTATTGAGGTTATTCAGATTGCCCATGTCAGCCATGGTCCAGGTGAGCGATACCGGCTCTAAACAAGAGAGCTTGTTCTTGTTTTATGGGTACATTCAGAGATCCGTTTGGTATGTAGAAAACTTAGTATAGGTGAGATTGGTATTTTCGCTTAACATGTTCACATACCGGTATATTCGGTGTCTGGACACATGTGTTTTTCTGTGATTTGCTTAGAATTTGAGGCCCAATGAATTCATGTTTATACTTTAATTCTTATCATTTCAGTATAATAATGATACTGACTAATCATAATATATATTTAGCATATAGATAAAAAGGTGGAAAACATTGTACAGAATACAGAAAGACACCAGATAGAAGGTAATACATAGTAAGAATAATCCATTTAATAAAAAAAAAAATCAATTTTCAACAAAAAGAACATGGAATTCACATGCATCTATGATGTAGTTTCCACGAAAATTGAAAAAAAAATCTTAGAACCTGCAGAAATTGGATGATAATTGTTAAAAAGAGCACAGTTGATATAAATGGGTGTCAAAACTATAGAAACCTTACGGAGGGTGGTAAAGAGATATTTTCGTACGACGTATATGGTCATTTTTATTTTTCGTACATCGTACAAGACTCGTACAAGACTCTTATTATTTCTGGGACATTCGTAGAAAGCATGCATCGTGAGCCGTACACACCAATTTCGATTCTTAGGGCTATTTGCGTACATCGTACAAGCCATTTTTTTTCGTACATCGTACATGGACCCCTATTGAGAATCTCCATTACGAATACAGCACATGATTTTTTTATAAAGCATTGTGAAGAGTTATTCATCATCAAAGACTGAATTTACTGTAAATTCCGTTTCTACAAATGACCATTTTGGTCCCCTGACGCACCTTTACTGTGAATCTAGTTATGATCTGCGTCCGTCAGTCTGTCAGCGTTCCTTATGGATGCAACTTTATGGATCAAAACTGTTTCGTTTAAATTTTAGAGGATTGTGATAGTCACCATATGTACAAATGTTCGATTTACAAATTCTGCAAAAGTTACTAGATTTTGAATTTATATTGTTAAACTATGTCAAAACTTTTGAACACAACTTCCCAGAAACCGCTACTCTGACTTGGTTCTAATCCTACACGATTGTTAGTTACCATACAGTACAAACAAGCACTCAAATACAGAAACCAGGCGTCGGTCATTTGACATTTTGGGGAAAATGTCATTGTAGCGCAGACAGAATCACCGACGGACACTGATTAGCATGAAGTAGATAACTAAGTTTTGATTTGTTGATTAACGTTGGAAGGTCTTTTTTATTTATTTTATTTTAAGCTTATTTTGACCTAGTACACATTCAAAAATTATAATGTGTCATAACTACCATAACAAAAGTCAAATATTCTGAATTTATTTATCCACTTTTGTATCAAATTCTCTGAAAATCCTATAGTTGTCTACGTTTGTCTTTTTTCTTATTCGTGTTTTCCTATTAGTTCCTTGGCAGATTATGGCATGTAATTATAATTTTCAGCCATTGTAGGTGTTTACTGTTATCCATTTTTTACATCGAAATTCCTTAATGTTTTCTTGAGAATCTGTTTATTACATTAATTTGTCTAAAAAGTTTTCGATAGTCTAAATATCCATCAATAGAATAGAAATCAATAGTCTTCACAACAGCAGTGCTTACTATTGCAATAGTGCAGTCAACGCTATTTCTTTTGAAAACTATGCGAAAATAAAACTTTCTTACAAGAGGTATAATAATACACAATATTAATTCGTCAGAATCACATTAATAATTGTTCAAAGTGCTAAATGTTTCTTCTTAACTTCTACTCGGGGGGGGGGCATAAGTGTTTCACAAAACACATCTTGTTCATTTAATGCAATAACAATATGAAAAGTAAATAGTTTTGACATACAAAATTCTAGTCGGTTTAATTTTCTTATCCGAATTCACATTTCATTTGGTTGCAGACACTACAAATTTCACATTCAGATAACCATCTTTTTGGCTAATTTGTATTCGATATCATTAGGGTTGATGTTGTGGATTGAAAATAATTCTTTGAACTCTTTGTCAATGCAGTTTTACAATATAGCGTTGTTCTACATTCAGTAATGAATTGCGCTCAAACCCTTGCTAGAAGCCACCTTGAACTTATTGTGAGGTAAAAGCAAACCTCATTGTTGAAGGCGTCATGGTGACTTTAAGATGAACAACAATAAAATCGTTGTTCCATTGCTTGTTTCTACCTGTATTTGTAGAGACTATGTCTCATGTGCATAGAATTCCATATTTTTTTCATTGCAAATATTTTTTCATTCAAAACCGATTTTTTTATAGAGCATGGTGTTTATGAAAAGATCCCCCGTGCAAGAGATGTATGTTCCCTATATATTTCAGATATGGTGTACGTGTTCTTAAGAGAATTTCTCATACGAATACTATAATACTTTCAAATTATACTGTAGCAATTTCCAAATGATATTCATACCACCTATTCATGGTGCAAGCATCTCACTATGTTAAAAGTCCATGCTTTCTTACATTCCACTTGAGTACCCTGTGTTTGTCTATATGTTGTAATTGTCCACTAGTTTGAGGCACTAGTGCTTTTGTCGGGCAGTCATTGTAAGAGCACTTTGCCTTTTTATTTTATATTTGTTGACGATTCGGCGTCAGTGACAAGTAAAGACATGGATTTAGAGCTGTTCGACATCCAGCAAAGATTTCCGCTTACATCAGTGCAATGGACCCTCTTGAACTTACTATGAGGAGTGAGCAAATCTCATTTTTGAAGATCTCATGGCGAACAATAAAACCGTTGTTTCATTGCTTGTTTCTACGATGTGTTTGTAGAGAATTTTTCTCATGTGCATTAACTCCATATCTTTTCATGTTTACCTCACCTGACCCAAAGGTTAGTGTGAGCAATTGCCACCACTTGGCGTCCGTCCGTCCGTCGTCCGTTAGTCTTTCAAATTTTCATCTTCTTCTCTGAAACTTCTGAAACAAATTCAACAAAACTTTACAGGAATGATTTATGGAAGATTCTTTACACATATTGCTAATTTCGTGCTGATTCGTCATAAACCTTGTCACCGGCGCGGAACATAGTTTTAACGTAGGAGAAGGTCTTTTATCAAAATTGCTCATTTCGTTCCAATCCGCTGTAAAAAAGCATAGCCGCCAGCTAGTATCATAGTTTTAACATTGGACCCCGTGGGAAATCATCATTTTCATCTTCTCATCTGAAACCAATGAAGCAAATTCAACCAAACTTCACAGGAATGATGTATGGAAGGTCCTTTACAAGGATTTCCCTTTTCGTGCCGATCCAATAAAAACATGGCCGCTAGCGCAGAACATAGATTTAATATTGGACCCTATGGGAAAATCATAATTTTCATTTTCTCCTCTGAAACTATCGACTGTACTGACAGAATGTAGGGAAGGTCCTTTACTAAGATTGCTTATTATGTTTTGATTTATCAAAAGTATACCGCCAGCAAAGAACAAAGTATTACAGTGGACCTATTGGAAAATCATATTCAACACATAGCTTTACATTAGACCCCATTGGTAAAAACGTCATTTTTGTTCATCAGCATAGGCATTGCTTGGAATCATTTTGCAGATGATCGATACAGGCTTAGTCTCTGAACCTCTAGATTATTTAGCAATTCAAGATAACAAAAAAAAAAAAAAAAAAAAGTAAACACAAAAAAAAAAGAAGAAAAAAATCATGCTGTTTATGATAGCATTACTCGATATTATATGCCCTTAATAAATTTCTAGGAATGTTTCTAGCGCAACTGTAGTATTTTATTTTATTTAATATTTGCTTTGTAGGATATGCACGTGTATGCAAATGTTTCACTTTTAAACGAATGTAATATATATTCATTTGATCACTACAGATTGCCTGAAAAATGTTGTTCTGGAAAACAAAAATTGTAGATTTCGGAAAGATGAATTAATCTGATCAGGTGTTGATTACTTTGACCAAACTGAATAAACAAGAAAAATTTTCAAAATGTACTATGTTTACAAAACTTTATATGTTATATGATCCAACTTGAATAAAGTATTTTCCCTATTGCCTGCCATCTTGGATAAGGGAGGGATCTGCAGGACACAATTTTAAAGACAATTAAGTGTTAGGCAGGTAGATCTCGTCATGCTGATCACTTTTAAACCATGTCAGATTTTTGATATCTGTAATGGTTTTTTAGTTTTTTGCAAAAAACAACAATTTACCCCTATGTGCTATTTTCAATTACGGCAGCCATAATACCCTGGTAATGATTCATGTCAAGTTTGGTTAAAATTGGCCCAGCGGATTCAGAGGAGAAGATTTTTGAAAAAGTTTACGACGGACGGACGCCCATGGACACCAAGTGATGGCAATAGCTCACATGGCCTTTTAGGCCAGGTGAGGTAAAAATTGTATAAATTTGTACAAAAACGAATGTTTTCCTCTTGATTATGAAAGAAATAAATGTTTTTTAATAAAGTAATAGCAGGGAATTTCTCTAAAATTTAAAAGATAAAAGTTATTTAAAGAAGAAACAGAAACCAATAAACAAAAAAAAAAAAGAAAAAAAAGGAAAACAGACAATAACTCCTACACAGGCCTTTGCATTTTCTTCAAAATTTCAGAGAGTGTAGATCTTAATATGCTAAACATTTTTCCTATTTACGCATCACCTCTTTCTGTTAGTTTGTGACAGTAATTGACAGTACAGTATTTGACCCTGTAATCTTTTTATCTGTTAGTCGAACAGTACTACTTGAATAAATTGTCAGTACTTCTTTCATGAATTACTTGTTGAATAAATTGTCAGTTCTTCTTTCATGAAATACTACTTGAATAAATTGTCAGTTCTTCTTTCATGAAATACTACTTGAATAAATTGTCAGTATTTCATCATGAATTACTAATTTAATAAATTGTCAGTACTTCTTTAATGAATTACTACTTGAATGAATTGTCAGTACTTATTCATCAATTGAGTATAATTTGACGAAATTTTATTTAAAGATACCAGTGTCATTTGAAATCACGACCAGTTTATTTTTTATTTTGCTGTTCGTTGTCAGTCGAGTGCTCCAAAAATGAATGCACATAGAAATAAACAAAATATAGTAAACAATAATATCCGATTTTTTTCTAAAAACAATGAACTAAGAATTTATACAAAACTTTACAGCAAATTAAAAAGAACGACAGCCAACGAAATGAGTTACGGAATTTTTTACTTTAATTCTTAAACGTCTTTTAAGCGTAACGTCAACTATCACCAACATCGCGCGAAACGTCGGACCCGTTCATTAGACGTAATAAGTTAATATTGTGTGCTTTGGAGAAAAAATATTGTGAGATCTATATCATACAAATGAATTCTTTAGACCTTAAAAACTGACACCATAAATTTAAGCAATATTTAATGGATAATCGGAATGCAAGATGGCTGCAATCTTTGTCTGTAACTTTGACAGTTTCTCTCTAAAATATTAGTAAACCTTTGCTATGACTGTTTGCATGTGGATAGATCGTCTCCAAAGGACGCGTCAATACCATAACTTGTTACCCTTTACCTTGAAATTTGTCATCAAGGTAAGACCATTGATTTCTAAGTGAAAAGTTGTGTTCATGCTACAACGTTTCTGTCAGGTGATGTAGAATTGTTGGAAATTGGCATCTGAATAAATTATGGACACGATATACCATGTACCAAGTGTGGTTACCGTTGATTTTAAACTTGTAACAAGTTCACTAAAGTAGGAGCTGTCCGAACTGTTAGTCCAATTCAGATTAGTAAGTATTGCATTTTAATGTCAGGTCAGATTATTTCTTTTTTAAAGTCATGTGGAGTACATGATGAGTCTTCATTTAAAACAATAAAAACACAGAAATTAGCAGCATAAAATAACAATAAAGACCTGATTCGGCAATATTTCAAATCAAGGAGTTTAGAATCGTGAAGAAAAAATAATCCTTGTTCATTGCTTGCACTACACTTAGACTAGAATTATATTAAAGCACATAATCAAATATTTTATTTTTCAGCATGCCCAAACTGAAGAAGAGATAGGATATTCTTGCTTAAAGGAAACACAAGAAATCGCGCAGGAATTTCCTCCAAACAGACCACACATGATACCTGTTAAAAACTAAGTCAAGCACATACCATAGAGTGCAATTTTGAGGTTAGAGAAAAAAAGACACCAGCTGTATTGAATATATGTACCTAACATTAATTAAAGAATTAGAATGTGCTCGCTATAAACAGAATCTACATTTGAATGTTATTTTGAAAGGACATATACTAGTTTTCCAGTTTATATATTTGCCATCTAGTCAATGACCTCGAATCAGTTTACATTGTGCAGTTGCTTCTCTCAACTGTTTACACTATCGGTCAAATTGAAAGTAACCATAAGAAGATTTATTGTCAAATGATATGTTCCACAAGATCAAGCTTAGTCAAGATCATCATCTTGGACCGAGTTACCGAAGATGTTTTGAAAGTGTTCAACATTATATCCGTGTTGCAGGAATAACAAAGGTTCTCCGTTTGTTCAGGGAAATTTTAGTCAAATTTGATTGAGTTTATTCCAGTTTACAAATCACTTCAGTATACAAAGGGGCCTTCAAAACTGTCAAGGTTTTAGAGAAGGGGACTTTTGTACAAAAATGCAGCATGCCCTATTCTTCCACTGTTATGGCTCCTAAATTTTTGAAATGAGTAGACCATTTGGCGAGTACAATTTCTGATCATTTCACCACACAATGATCCCGCATTTACTGGAAATCACAAGTCATTCCAAATGCATTTTAGCAAAATTTCTTTCAGGTAAAGGTTTCCTTTTCAGTTCAGTGTTAAATCTATACTAATTTAGTGTTGAATCACTAGCCTTGAAGGCTTGTTGCTTTATACAAAACAATTATTAATAAAAATAGAATATTGATATAAAAATGCATTCAATCCTACCATATCTCCAAGTTACTATTTCCATTTTAAGTGATTCACAGAAAACAATGTTTTCAAATGTGTGCTAATCGGACGTTTTTATCTAGCCGGAACGAATGTCCGGAGAGCTATTGTCATAACCCCGGCGTCGGCATCGTCGGCGTCAGCAAAACTTTAACCTGGGCTTGTGGAATTGAGACCTGAATAGCTAGGATGTTGATATTTGGTTTGTGACTTTCTTGTGATGAGAGCTTTCTTCTGGTACCATACTTGTAGACATTTTGACCTTGGCCTTGCCCTAGGGCAGTTTATAAAAAAACTAATGTTGCCTCTAGAAGGTAGACTTTTAGTGGTAGGGTGTTTATATTTAGTATGTAACTTCCTTATGATGATAGTTTTCTAGTGGTATGTAGACATTTTGACCATGACCTTGCCCTGAGGGCAATTTTAAAGAAAAAAACTTTAACTTTGCCTCTAGATGGTAGGCTTTTAGTGGTAGGGTGTTCATATTTGGTATGTAACTTCTTTATGATGAGAACTTTCTTCTGGTAACATACTTGTAGACATTTTGACCTTCACCTGGCCCTGAGGGCATTTTTTTTAAACTTTAACCTTGCTTCTAGAATTAAGTTGTTTAGTGGTAGGGTGTTCATATTTGGTTTGTGACTTTCTTTTGGTGAGAGCCTTCTGATAGAACCATACATATAGACATTTTGACCTTGACCTTGCCCTGAGGGCATTTTTAAAAAAAAAAACTTTAACCTTTCTTCTAGAATTAAGTTGTATAGTGATAGGGGTGTACCTATTTGGTATGTGACTTTCCTGTAATGAGAGCTTTGAGTTTCTAATGGTACCATATTTGTAGATATTTTGACCTGGACCTTGCCCTGAAGACATTTTTTTTTAATTTTAGACTTGCTTCTAGAATTTAGTTGTTTAGTGATAGGGTGTTCATATTTGGTAAATGACTTTCTTGTGATGAGAGCTTTCTGATGGTACCTTTGTTTTTCTTTCAAATTTATTGTGCATTGAGGTAACTCTCATATCCGGCGAGCTATGTTGTCTTCTGACAACTCTTGTTTCGGACATAAGTGCGGACTGTTAGATTAATTAACCTTTTTATGATATTGTTTATCATTAATAATTCAGTCATTTGATGATGCTACCTTCAAACAATTGTAGGGTTGTTTGCACAATTAAAACAGTTCAATGCAAAGGTAGTTTTATGTTATGATGAACCAATAGGCTGTTGAAAATAGGGATTATACATAAAACACCAATAGGTCTAATGTTCACTTTAAAGTTGTGGTCATCACGATAAATTTATGCGTTGGGTCAGACCAAATGTCTGGAACTTGCATAATATTTGATATCTTTTGAAAAGACTCACTTCAATCAGAAAGTGTACGAAAAGTAAAGAGTTTATTAAAGTTTAGTCATGTCAGTTTTCAGTATATATTGCAATGGACTCAATCGAGTGCACTGGAGTTGAGGTGAAGTGATAAATGTTAAAGGGCCTCATTATCAGAAAGAAGGATTTAGTTTGACCGAACGAAATACTTGAGAGAGTAAATCGCATGTAGGAAAACAATCGTATTCAAACAGGAAACATAAACTTTCATATTGTATCTAAATTCTGATGACTTTTTTAATGTAAATGATGATGCAGAATTTAATTTTCAATTCCTACATCACATGCATCCAAAATAAGATTTTGAAATAAAAAAAAATGTAAGTGCAATCTTCACCACAAAGTCAAATGTAAACGGGTCATTTTTTTTGCCGAGTTTGAATAAATGGGCATGCGTGCTTGCGTGTTTGTGTGTGTATCTCACGATAGTCACAAAAATAAGAATACCTAGTATTTCAAACGAAAACTAGGGTTTTCGTCTGAAATAGTAGGTATACCGCACGGAAACTAGGGGTTTCCGATCGGTATACATAGTATTTTGCGAAATACGCACGAAAACTGAAGTACGAAACACCCTAACCGAAAAAACTATTCTTAGCTAATCGAGTGAAAAAGGAGAAATAGAAATCGCTTTTTAATATTTAACGTTCATCCAATCAGAAACGGAAACCGGTATTAGAATTTAACTAAACCAATTAAAATAGTTTATTCTGTTTATCGCTTATAATTCTCTCTGTGTTTTAATTAACTTTCGTAATTTTTATTTATTATATTTATGTTGGTATCATAAGATAATTAACAATGAAAAAGAGTAGTGCTTGTGACACTTTTGGAGTGCGAATGGGCATTAGATTCGCGGGTCATTAGAGGTTTCAATCTCGACTGTTGTGAAGTATCCGTTTTAAACTTAGCTTTATATAAAATGTTTACATGAACAATTCTCTGGTGAAAAGATTTTTATTTTCGTATAATTTGACGTGTACCCTGTTTTAAAGTTATGTTTGGCAAATATAACTCGATAGAATTTAGTATAAGGAAGGCATAAACTCACTTTTCACAAATGGCTAAAGCAAATCAGTTTTTTATGTAAATGTTATGTCATAATATTCTTAAGAAGTTCATATGTTATGCCAGACAAATTTCATGACTTTTTGCTGAAGTAAGGTATAAATAGTAAGATTTTTAGTCTGTGGTTTAAACTAATTTTTAAAAATCACCAATTCTTTTGAAAATTTTACTTCATGATATTCTTTCGAAGGAGTTTGATATGTTTCGAAATAAAAAATTCATGAATTTTTAACATAAAATAATATGAAAAGTAATTTTTTTAATCAGCATTTAAAACTCGGTCTTTAAAGATGAACGAAACGATATAGTGTTTTGAAAATATTCCTTCATTATAAATATTCGAAGGAGTTGTATAATTATATAGATAAAAATTTTATGAATGGGGTTATTTATAACAAAAATACCGAACAGAGTTGTCTAGACCCGAAGTCTATAACAGAGAAAAAAATTAAATAAGGTGGAAACCAACGGAAGAATTGTCAACCGCAATGGTCCTGACTTGGTACAGGCATTTCAAAAGAAATGGCTGGATAAACCGGTTTTATAGCATGCCAAACCTCCCCTTCCATTGCGGTGTTGTCCGGTAACAACTCAACAGCCATTGGAATTGAAAGGCCGAAAACAGTTGAAAGAATTTAACATCCCATTACTAAGTAAAATAAAATCTTGAATCAGAGTTCTGACCAAAACTTCATTTTTCTCCACAATGGACTGGTATCTATACAATAACCTTTTTAATGATCGTATGAGACGGAATTTTTGAAGCCTTGATTAATAATCGGTCACGGAGATAAGTATGTCTAATGAAAAAGTCTGTATAATTTGTGCTAGATCTCGCGTAACGAATCAACTGTGAAACATACACTCGGTCAGCAAGAAAGGCTGGGATATTACATGTAAAGGAAATTTATTTGAGAAAATGAACGGGATTTAAGATTTCCCAATAAATCCTTCGAAAATTTAAGTATTCACATGTGATTTATTTCATTTCGAGCATGAATAATTTCTCAGTGTGCTTGATGCCTGTCTTTGACTGAAGAAAAACATCTTAGTTCAATAGACAATTCAGTAGTTGAGCAAGAAGAACATCCTGCGATGTATCTTTCCTTATATGGATTTTGTGTAATTTGGCAGGTCTTGATTGTAATTTAAGTATGGATATTTAAGGAGGACATCAATGACCTTTGATTTTAAAGGAGGTCCAATTTTATCATTAAAAAGGTATGAAAAGTAAATTTTTCAGTCTACAAATTAAACTCAGTCTTTAAAAATGACAAAAACAATTCAGTGTTTTGAAAATCTAACTTCCTTCTATCCTTTGGAAGGAGTTTTATATGTTGCAATATGCAATTTTCATATATCTTAAGTCTGTGGCTTAGACTTGGCTTAATAATATTAATTGAACAATTCTCTGGTGAAAAGATTTATATTTTGGTATAATTGAAAGTGTACTCTGTTTTAAAGTTATGTTTGGGAAATACACCTCGATCAAGGAAGGCATAAACTCACTTTTCACAAATGACCAAAGCAAATAAGTTTTTATGAAAATGTAATGTCATTATATTCTTTCGTAAGAGTTTACATATTGTGCCAGACAGATTTCATGACTTTTTGACTTTTTGCTTAAATAAGGTATAAAAAGTAGGATTTTTAGTCTGTGGTTAAAACTAACTTAAAAAAAATCACCTATTTTTTTGAAAATTTTACTTCATGATATCCTTTAATTTGTTTAGAAATAAAAAAGAATCATGAATTGTAGCATAAAATAAGTATGAAAAGCAAATTTTTAATCAGTGCTTCAATCTCAGTCTTTATAAATGATCAAAACAATTCAGTTTTTTTTATATTACTTCATAATATCCATTTGAAGGAGTTTTATAATTCGTGAAATAAATATTTAATGAATTTTAGCATTAAAACATATGGAAAGTAAATTTTTCAATCGGCGATTTAATATCTATTTTATGTTAAATTTCATGATTTCATATCAAACTCTTTCCAAAGGATATTATGTGTCGTTTCCAAAGAACGAGTTTAAACCACAGACTAAAATTCTTACTTTTGAGACCCTATTTATTCTAAAATGTAGGAAATTTGCATAACGCAACATATAAAACACCTTCGAAGGATATTATGAAGTAAAAGTTTCAAAACAGTGAATTGTTTTTGTCATTTTATACTTTTCAAACCTATTTTATGCTAAATTTCGTTATCTTTTTTTTATTTGGAAACCCATCAAACTCCTTCGGTAGGATATCATGAAGTAAAATTTTCAAAACACTTAATTGTTTTTGTCATTTTTAAAGACTAAGTTTATATACATATATATAATAAATGAATATAAAATATGATTTGTCTCCTGTCATAATTAAGCATGGAAAAGGGTTTTTGTTTGGTATAATACAGATATCCGAAGTAAATCTTTTTTTTTAACTTGAAATAAGGGATATGAACCTTACAAGCAATATGTTTCTTCCTTATTAAATATTAATTATTGGATTTTATTTGATGCAAAATACTGAAGTTTATATCGAGCCCCTTTTTGCAGCTGTGACATTTACGTTGGGGTAGGATTAGGATTATTATTAGGATTCACTCTCAATAAGGTAGCATGTAAACAAGTTTGGATTCATCTGATGAATGATGCTGAAGTTATCATCTGGAAACCAAAATTTCTTTGAAGAGTAGAAACTGGAAAATCAATAGCGTTCTATCTCATAAATAAGTGAGGATATCATCAAATTTTGTTTTTATCTTATGAAGGGAAATCAAGTTATCATATAAAAATCAAATAATTTCTTCAAAATTTAGTTACTTTTTTGCAGCTGTTTCCTTTACTTTCGGAGTAGCTACCCCACAATTATTAGTCCTCCTTCTCATGTAAAAAGTAAGCAAGGTGACGATGTTTGCTTTTGATTTGAGGAAGGATGTTCAAGTTATCATCCGGAAACTAATATTTTATCCCGAAATCGATCGGATTCTTGTGTGATAAGTAAACATGTGACAAAGTTTGGTTCTGATGCATTGGAGGATACTCAAGTTATCCGGAAACCAAAATTATCCGGACATTTCAGTCTATTTTTAGAAACAGCAGTCTTGACCTTGAGGATACCAATCGATAAGTAAGCATGTGATAAGTAGCTTTTTATCTTATGTATGGTACTCAAGTTATCATTCGCAAACAAAAGAGATGGATGTACGGACGTATAAATCATGGTAAACCTAAATGCCCCCGACAGCCTAGCAGAAAAGAACAGTAGAAAAGGCAATTAATTTTTTTCAGTTACAATTATTGTATATTTTTATAAGGTTAATTAAAATTAGTCATTTCTTCATAAATAAGTCTAGTTATGGATTTTTTAAAACATTTTAATTCAGTGTGTATCGTGAATAATTAATCTTACATGTCTCAGATTTAAAAATTATTGAAGGTTGAAGGTATTTTGTGTATTACTTTTCAACAATTTTTTGAGCTTATATTGATTTGGTTATTATTATTGTAAACCAAGTCTTGAACAGTGACCTGACTATTTTGTAAATGATGTATAACTGGTACATGTATGTAATGTTAATTTTGAACTACGGTTTCAGTTATGAAAAAAATGTTTTATTTGTTTTGTGTTTTTTATTATGGACAAAATGTTGCCAATAACAATGTTTTGAATGTAAAGTATGTAAAGTGAAAGGATATGGAGACAATGCACATCAGACAGAGCCCCAGCAAACGCATGACTGTTTTCATAGGGGAAGAATTAGAATAAAAGATGAGAGTACGTGTACATAGTCAGAAATATAAAAAAAGATATAAGTCTTAATATTTGTAGTTTTCTTGTAAATTAGGTAGTCGCTTTTTATTGTAAAATGTAAATGTCAGGAAATCTTAAATCACATAAGCAAACATGCTTATACACGGAAATGAATTTATATGAAAAAAAAACTTGAATATTCAAATGCCCCAAACCAGTGAAAACAGTAGAATAATTCTTCTTGAAATATATGTTCAAGACTTGATCCTTTTTAGTTCGCCTCAACGAAGTTGAGGAGGACTATTGAAGTACCCCCGGCGTTAGCGTCTACGTCCGCGTCCACATTTAGGTATATATCTTGGTAACTATGAAGGATGGGATCATCAAACTTTGTATACAGATGCATCTTGGGTTATCTCACAGCCTCCAAGAAAATTAGGTCTCTTTGACTTATATTTTCCGCTTGAATGACCCACACTCAAGTTTTTGTTCGAGTTCAGATCTCAGTCACTATACATGGTAGGATCATGTAACCTTGCATATGCATGCATCTCTGATGGTAGGTCAGAATCCAGGCAAAATTAGGTCACTTTGACCTATATTTTTTGCTTGATTGACTTACATCCAGATTTACTGAAGAGTTCAGATCTCAGTCACTGTACATGTTAGGATCATGTTAACTTGCATATGCATGCATCTCTGACAATGTGCCATAACGAGGCGAACTTTGTAATCGTTGATTACCTATGTTTATATTATCTGAAGACAAAAACAATATTTGAATAGACTTTTAAGTGAATGCTATCCAATTAGTACGAAGTATAACAGCAATCTACTTATAGTGTACTCGCAGTTAATCACTAAAGCCTTGCAGATTTAGATATCTAATATTTCTCAAATGTTATACTTATTGGCTGGACCGGATAGTCAGTTTTTTCAGCAAAACATTAACCCAAACTATTTTAAATTTATACTTTTAAGATACTGCAGATTAGAATTGAAAAATAAAAAGATATACATTTTGTGTGTATCACATTTAACATCTTTGTTGTCAAATAGTAATTAGCAACAAGATTGGGCCCTATACACACACAACTTGTAGTTATTCGTATAAGAAACCTTCTCCGTACAACATGCGCATAATAATAACAAGCAAGTGAAGCAATTCAGTCTCACGTTGATCAAATGTCAGTGTCAAGAGGAAACTATAATTTCTTTTTATCTATAATTTCAAAATATCTAGTACACTTTTGTATTAAGATTAGAAATTTGCGATGAACAAATAAAGGCATATGGTGTAAATGTACATGGGACAAAATCCCAATAATTACATGGCAAGATTATGCAAATGGAACAACGCTTTCATTGTTGTTCTTCATCTTGCAATATCTGAATTTCTAAAAAAAAATGTTTAAACAAGAGAGTATCTACCTAATGAAAGGCTCTCCTCTAAACTGATTTTGGCATTTCATTCAGATCCTATTGGTTATTTGTCACATACCATACAACTTCCCACAAGAAAATTATAACTCCGTGGGCTTACAGTGGTGTGAAACGTAGTATTCTACACCATACCCATTCCTGTACAGCAACCTTAACCACAGCGCTGAAATGCAAACGGACATTATTTTAAGTAAGTACGTAGTAAATAATGACATTTCATCAGAATGGATCTCAGAATGATGATTTCATCAGGGAAGATGCCTTTTAAGAAAAGCTTCAGGAGCCGAATAAGAAAGCCATCAAATGAAAAGACTTACCAAACAGGGTAATTTTCAAGATCTGGAATAGAGAAAAAGTGATTGGGAAGTTTAGGAAAAGCAGGAAACGAACTGAGAGAGCAACAATCTCATTGGGTAGGAACCCTGGATTGAGATTTTTTTAGTCAAACAATTAATCGGAAGCCATGTATTGAAGGGGACAACGTATACCTCGTGGGACTTGCTCTTTTATACAATTATGATGCAACATATCATAATATCATATGTTCTTAAAGCATAACAGCACATATTAGAATATCTGAAAACAATGGATAAGGAAAGAATTTGTCTTCTGTCATTTGAATAAGAAGAAAAGAACTGTGAAGAAGTGTAAGAAAATTTATTTTTCTACAATTGTGGGAGAAAAAATTCCTGACTATGAAGACCAGACGCTTTTTAGACATCCAGAAATACCGTACTTATCAACTCGTCATCATTAATAGTATTTTTGCAACAATTTGTCAATCGTAAATGCTAAAGCCATTTGACAGAAACGATTTAAAAGTAAACCGAATTTCAGTAAAGGAAATGACATCTACATGTAGTTAAGAAATTCATCAAATGGTATTCATGAGACACTGAAAGATTTGATTCTTAAGGTAAAATTGCAATAGATCTGCAACAAGAGACATTTCCAGAACCTTGGAGTTTTTTTTGAAAACTAGAACAACTAAAGCTATTTCGAAAAGTGATTAAAAGTTTGGCGTAAAGAATAAGAATTGAAGTGATATGACAGTTTAAGAAATGTTGTGCTTAAAATGTTAGGAGCTGTTGCTTTTTTATATTGCGTATTACAGTTGTTTAAGAAGTCAAGGGAATGTTGAAATATTTCAAGTATAGAGTATAGAGAACATGTGATAGATTTTGAAAAGTAAAGTGTGCTTGAAATATGTATATTTTTATAACAAATTTTTCATTTACAAACCCTCGTTGTTCTTGGATCATAGTAATTTGATTCTTTAATTTGTCCTTTTGCTCAACGAGTGACAATTGGACGACCGGATGGGTATACCATGTCTCCTAACAGATAACAATCTTTAAGAAAAGAAAATTGTCCCTTAGACCAATGGAATCAATTAATATGTATGTTATGCAATCCTTATTGTGGTCAGGAAAACCTTATTTTAAAATTTATTATCTATTACATGTATGACATATGTCTATATGCAATGCATATGTCTTTGACCATTATAAGGAAATGCATGGTTTTTGATCGTATGGCAATTTCTAGTTACTTTCCGTTAAGAAGCCAGCGGCTTACGCTCGTTCTGATCAGTAATTTTTTTTACACTTCTCCTATTGATTCAAAACGGTGACTTCCAGAAAAAGAACAATAAATGCATTGTTCCTTTACGTGTTTCTACCGTGTATTTGTAGAGAATTTGTCTCATTTTCATTTAATCCATATCCTTTCAGTGTTCATATAGGTGATGTTATAATATAGTACAGCTAAAGTGAAGTGTAGTTACTAATCAAGCCATGGATAAACCAAATAAAATACTGCGGACTGAGCAAGACGTCAGTACTTATTTGGAGCATAAATCAATAAGTTTTTAGGACAATGTTAGATAGCATAGTAAAAAGAGTGGAATTGAAATTAAGGGAGTACGAGCCTCAGATTTCAGAAGCATTCTATATCCTCGGGTTTATCCATTCAAACAGTGCTAAAAAATTTTGCACATGGATCTCATTTTCTTTGTCATAAGTCACATTAAAATACACAAAACAGACTGTGTATAAAAATTTAATCAACTTCCAATTATAATTTCATATATTTAAAGGCCTATAAACATCTTATGCAAATTGAAGGAAAACTCTAGAGAGATCTGTTTCCCGCCAAAATTTTGACGTCTTATATCTCGTAAATTCCTACATGGATTTTCAAAATTTTTTGCTCAAGTTGTTCCATTAGTAATGCTCTTCAAAGCAAAAGGTCAAATTTTTAATTCTAATTACAAAATTGTTGAGACTCGTACTCCCTTAAAAAAATATTGATTAAAGAATTAATTAAAATGTCAATGAATTTTATTGATTGTGGTATTGATTACGATAAAATGCATTAAATGAAAAAAGAAATACATCCAAGGGTCGTACCTATAAAGAACAGTATCCTTTCTTTATACCTTTAAATTTTTCATATTTTTTTTCATTTCAGAGAAGAAAAAGAAGCTTATTGGTATGTATTATTTTGTTTTTTCGTCTGCATTTCACACTATCTTCTGTCTTGTCGTTCCTGTTGTCGGTGCTGTTGTTGTCATTGTCACTGTATGTAGATGTTTTCATTGTTGTTTCATTGTATGTGTTGTTGTCGATGCATGTTATGTTGTCATGATCTGTGTTGTAATTTTCGTTGTTGCTGTTGATATTATGTGTTAATGTTGTCATTATTTGTGTTCTTGCAATTATTTTTTGATTTTTTCATTGTCTGATTCTCTATATAGTTGTTGTAATTGTCTGTAATTGTTTCATTGTCTCCGTGTAAAAAAGGACAGATTATAAGTTTTAAGTACTGTTTGGTGTAACACAATGTCAAACCTGTCCCATATCAACTTTTTATTCGACAAAACATAGAAAAATGTGGATATACAAAAAAATGTGTAAAAAATTAATGTGTCACATCTTCTTTCTCATGAATAGGAAAAAGAAGGGAAACGGCGAATGTGTCAAAGAGACAACGACCCAAAGGGGAGTAATAACAACTCAAAGCCACCATTAGATCTTCAATGAACGGCGAGGAAACCCCACACCCAACGGCAGGTCGGAGTTGGCCCCTAAATAAAAAGTAATCAAGTTCAGCGAAATAAACATCATCCTAGACTCCCATAGACATAAAGTGAACTAACTAGAAAACAGACAAGACACACAAAGGCTTAATAAATTTCCTGACTTAGGACAGGCGTAAACCTGCTGCGGCCTGCGGCGGGGTAAAACTAGTTTTATTGGGCCCAAAACTTCCCCCTATATCCAATGCGATAAATAAAAAAACAATCGTAACAACAGTAAAATTCAGTTGGCAACAGGACTGAGTCAATTGTGAGAAATGAAACTGAGAGAACTAAATATACGGACATAAACATGAAATCACAAGAGACTACTAGCAGTTAACTGACATGCCAGCTCCAGACCCATTACCAACTGACAAATTAAGTTATGTACCCTCAGTACACAGCTTCCATCAAGATCCCTTCCTGTAAGGAGTTTAGCATAATGATTTCATGTATATACCGGAATACACAACCCGTGTCCATGCAATACTGATTTTAGAAATTTAGAATGTGTTTAGTTAAAATGCAAAGACCCTATCAAAAAATCAATGTTAATACCAAAGAAGGCCATACGTAATGACTTGACGACAATATCGTAATTATAACCCTTAAGAATTAGACGCTTTAAAGGTTTTATAAGTTTATTAGGCGAGTTTAAGTATTTTTTACTCTTATGTAAAACATTACCATAAAATAAGGGATGTGAAATGCCAGCCTTGATTAGATGTTTACAGGTTGCATTGTATTTATGAACTTAGTCTTTATATCGATAATAAAACCATGGATACTTAGCACAGAGCTTAAGTGTGAAAAAACTGAATTATGTTTGACACTTTTCACTATACTGCATATTTTCATAGAATATATTAAATAAAGCACAATTGTTTTCTTTATATGTAGCGTTTTTTATTCTAAACAGTGATCGATTATTGAAGCACTGAAAACCTGCTGTATTTCCGCGGGAAAATTATTTTTCCGATCCCATGTTTAATAACAACGCAACCACGTGGGTTAATTGAGGCTTTTACGGGTTTCTTTCGAGTAATGTGTTTATGGTGTTTGTCGATTTTATTTCACTTGCTAGAGGATCATTATTTGTCGTGTTTCATGGAAATAATAAAAGAAGCAATGTGCAAGCTAAATTTCAAATTCTCGTTCCTCGTGATATGGTATTGTATTTCTCGTGCATATGCCCTGAAGACCCACTTCTTCTAGTTCAATGATAGGTTATGTTTATCTGTGTATTCTATTCATATCCATTTGGAACAATATACGATAACCTGTATTGAAGCTATTGTTGTGAACTAAGGACAATTCTTTTCCCGAAATTTTTGGAGTTTTTTGCTCACCAGGCCTTAGGTGTTCATTATGGTTACTTTGCAAAATATCTACGTTAAAAGTATGATCACCTATACTTTTTTTCCACCTTTTACAGTACTTGAGATTATACGCGATCTATTTACAAAAGAACAAAGAATTCTCATGGGCAAAAGGTTAAAAGTTAAAGATTCCTCGTATATGTCTCACTGTGTTGATGACCATACGGTGAACCATAGATGCTTTGTTTTGGGTCGTTTTAACCTTGATGTGGAATGTTGTCTCTTTGACATTTACCCCATTTCCTTTCTTTTTCATATTATATGTAAATTTAGGTGAAAAAATGACCAAATTTCGACCTGGATTCTAGAAAAAAAAACAAGCTTGGTGACCCATACTTTTTATCGCGGATTTCAAGTGTGCAAGATGGGTCCGCAATTTTGTCGATTTATAACAAAATCTCATGGATGTTAATATTAGTGTCTATCTACCTTAACACAATGCACAACCACAATGATACCTTCCATAAATATACAATAAATGAAAAACAACATAGTACAAATATAAATTTCGAAAACACCATGTATCACACAGTTCAGTATATTGTTTAAAGAAATTGGACAGTAGCCCATAATTCTTTTTTTTCATATCAAATCATATTTTCTAATTATTGTGAATGAACAAATAGAATTATATGTAAAACCATTTCAGTGATATGCTCAAATTTTAAGTTCTATGAAAAAATTACATCTACTTTTGACATTTAAAATGGCTACTTTGTTTATTTATGATAATGTGAATTTCATTTTCATTTTTGTTTTTTACAGAAAATACTGCAAATCGGGTTGAAATACACATAGCTGAAGAGACATTTGTGAAAACAGATGTTTTAGACAAAGCTTTGGCATGCGTTAACAAAAACAGAATAGTAACTCTTATAGGACCACCTGGTATTGGCAAGTCTCGTATTGGACTGGAACTGTTGCGACAGTTGTCAAAGGAGAGCGAAAGACTTCGATGTATTCAACTTGATGATATCGTGCAATGGCAGGATATGAGTGATGGTATGAATGCTGTATTGATTGATGATGTGTTCGGGAAGACAAACAGCTCTTACAATGAAAACATTCATTCAAATTTATTGGAACTGATATTCACAACAATACAAACTACGAACATAAAAGTTATACTTACTTTAAGGAGCAATATCTATCAAAAAATTGTCAAAGAAACAGACCGTCACAGAATTTTCAATATTCAACATATGTTAGATTTAAGTTATGATGAGAATCGAATGACTGTAGAAGAAAAGGAGTCATGTCTGATGAATTATTTCAAGAAAAACAAGATATCAGTAACAGATGACATAAATAAAGAAAACATTAGTGATGACTCTATTTTTGATGCGAATGCAACTGTACATTTGCACAAAGACACATTACAAAAAATTCTGAATTCTGATATTGGTACGCAGATAGGATTTCCAGAAACGTGCTATCTTTTCGCTTCACATCGAAAATTCATAAAGCAAGGTCATAACTTTTTCTGTCACCCAACTGAACAACTGTTAAACGAAATGGACAGCCTAAGATTAGATGGAAAAATGAACGAGAGTAGTATGATAGACTTTACAATGTTAGTTTACATTCTTCTAAATGGTGATTCTATAAATATGTTTAAAATAAACCAAGATTCATTCTGTTCAGTGATGAAAACTATGTACAGAAACTCACTTGCTAACATTTTAATAACAGACCTACATGATTCAGCAAAACGACTGAAAGGCAAATATTTGAAAATTAATAGTTCTGGTAATTATTGCTTTCAACATAGATTGATATATGAGGCTATTATGATATCCTACAGTGTCACTGACCCTAAAAGTATAATACTCTTGTTGGGTTTTGATTTCATTAAAGAAATGACTAGGCCTGAAAGTTATCAACCAAGTGAAGGAGAAGTTATCTTTACTGTTCCAACATCATGTTATAGTCTACTAGCTCAAAGATTACTGCAGTTGCTCGAAATAGATCACAAAAAGGAGCCTTATCAGTTTGTGCAGAATCTGTGTAAATCAAAGATAATAACAACGACAAATAACAATATCTTACGAGAAATGATTAAACAATACATGCCTAATATATTTGATGAAGTGTTTGAGTACTTGAGTGATCATCGATTCTCAGAAAGGCGTCCCTATTATCGTACCTCTACAGTATTTTTCTTTTTACCATCAACCTTAATGATGTTTTGTAAAATTGACTCTATTTACCAAAGTTTGTATGAAATTATACACAATACACTGATATCAGAATCACAAAGCGGAGTAATAAAGGCATGTCAAGAGACACTAATTGAATCATTTAACTTTGCTATATGTACATCGGATGTAAAAAGATCAACTGTAATACTAAAGATACTTACAGATCACAATATAAAACAAAATGACCCACCATTGTCTTTCTGTGACAACATAGTAAGTTGTCAAGGTTTACTTGGTGTACAGACATTGCTAAGTTTAAAAGATTTATGTCATGTCTTTAACATTACTTCATTGTTAAGTAAGATATTCCTTTCGTTTACTGGGTATGAACTGAGTATTGATGCCAACTTGAAACAATTCATTACGTCAATAATTGTAAACAATAACCATGACAGCTTACCCGTCAGTGATATTGTGGCGTTTATATGTCAACAAGGACAACTTGACTTTGTAAAGGATGTTTGTGAGAGGTTTGATAGTAGTTTGTTTGATGTAGATGGCATGATTTTGAAGGCTTGCAAAGGTAGAAATACTGACGTAATACAATGGTTGTTGGAGAAGTTTCATGGCTTATATAATGTACAGGAGGAATTAAATAATGCTTGTTCTTTTTGTTACATAGAAGGTGTACAAATTATTCTTGACAAGTTTGATCATACGTTATTAGATATGAAGCTAGTTATGAATAAAGCATGTAGTAGTTGGTGGGAAAACACTGAACTTGTTAAATGGTTGTGTGAGAAGTTTGACAGTAATTTGTTCGATATGAAAAAAGTGATGAATGAAGCATGTAGTAATGGTAGGACTGAACTTGTAAAATGGTTGTGTGAGAAGTTTGATGATAATTTGTTTGATGTAAAGTCAGCTATGAATGAGGCATGTAGTAGTGGAAGAACTGATCTTGTGAAATGGTTATGTGAGAAGTTTGACAATAATCTATTTGATATGGAGACAGCTATGAATGAGGCATGTAGCGCAGGAAACACTGAACTTGTCAAGCTGTTGTGTGAGCATTTTGACAGTACTTTGTTCAATATGAACACAGCAATGAATGAGGCATGTAGAGAAGGTAACGCTGAACTTGTCAAGTTGTTGTGTGGGAGGTTTGACAATAATTTATTTGATATGAAGACAGTAATGAATGAGGCGTGTAGGGAGGGTAACATCCAACTTGTGAAATGGTTGTTTGAGAATTTTGACAAAACATTATTTGATGTAAAGACAGCAATGAATGAGGCATGTAGTTGTTGGATAGATAACACTGAACTTGTTAAATTGTTATGTGAGAAGTTCGACAGCAATTTGATTGATATGAAGAAAGTGATGAATGAATCATGTAGCGACGGTAACACAGAACTCGTTAAATGGTTGTGGGAAAAGTTTGACAATGACTTGTTTGATATGAAGACGGCAAAAGAAGATGCATTTAGTAGTCGGTACAACACCGAGCTTGTTAAATGGTTTCACGAGAAGTTTGGAGACAGTAAGGAATAGAAGTGAAGTTTGTATCATTTATGTTTTTCATTCTTTACACTAAAAAGTTAAAATAACAAAGGATTTTGAAAAATTCCTACCAGAACACATTGCACAGATCCAGCATGTAAAACTGAATAAAACGAGAGACAAAATATTTGTACAAATATTTCAAATAAAAAAATAGAAAGTCCTTAGATTTGGTCTAAAATCTTAACAGATTAAAATACACTAAAAAAATGTTGCAAGAGAGGCAAACAATAAACGTAAAATACAAATGTAGATAGAGAAAACATTGTAAAATATGATTTTTTTCTGTATAGAAGAGAAGAATAATTTAACCTTGATATGGGATGTTGTCTCCTTGACATTTACCCCATTTCCTTTTTTTCATATTTATACGGATTATGAATTACATTTCATTTTGTTCAAGTATATCATCTTTGTCGTAATCTGTATCATCTGCTTGTACGACCCAATCTTAATGTAATTTTGGTCTCCTTATCTCATAGATTTTATCAAGTGTCATGCAGAGTCATATCATCGTTTTTTTATATATTTTTGAAAATTTATGTGTAGCTTTGACTTTAATCTAATACATTCTTGTTACCCAAACATCAGTTTTTTTATTTTTTCGGGGACTGAAGGTATTGATATTAGTATGTCAGTAGAGTCTACCCCACTCAGCATAAACTGTCATTCACACCAGTGTCACACAAATGACCTCAAAATTGTCCTCAACACTACGGTAACAACCAACATCACAGAAACCACAACTTCAATCAATGAAGTAGCCAAACATGCCGAAAATAATAACAGTCATAATCCAGAAAACCACAGTAGCAACTACCACCCACATCATAATAGCAACTGCCACTAACGCTACAGTGACCACCATTAACAAATTCTACAATTCAAGAAGCCCCAAAAATACCAAACAACATGGTTTCTTTACTTCCAAGTCATCAACCATCATCAACACCACTTAACATACACGCATCGGAAACACCACACACATCATAGGAACGATTCCCAATCTGATATTAGTAATCGCTGACAAAAGTAACTACTGTCATGAAAGCCATACTAAGCACTCAAAAACACAATAATCAATACCAATGAAATCTCAATTAAATATACAGTTCTAGTGCGTTAAAACATAACTTTTTAATGATGTATGATGTCTTAGTGTATGGATAATGGTTTATGATGTATGAAGAAATGGTGTATTGTGTTGCAACATGAACCATACACCATAAACATTACACTATACTCAGTGAAATATATACACCATATGATTTATGTTTCAAAAATACAACAATACCGTACGAGCATCGCTAGGATGATTGAGAAGGGAAATCCTACTGCATTCGACGTTTTATATGCTTTCAGATCAGAAAATTAAGAAAATTGATACATGCAGATGAAAGTTATAGATGAAGTATATATTAGTTACCTTACATAAGAGTAACTACAACATTACAACTCAATTCACGGTAACTTCGGTATTTTGATATTTATGTTAGAATTATGTTAACATGTCACGTAACATGTCTTGATGAAAAGGAAATTTTCATTTTTTTTATTTTCTTTTTCAAACAACCGCAACAAAATGATAATAAAAAGTGCAAACGTTTGCTCTTCTCAACAAATATATTACTCAACAAAAGAAACGATACGTATATGTTATCGGGCTCTTGACAGCAATGCATCGTAAAATATCAACTCGTGAGCCAGAATATGAAGCAAAGGGGCGAGTGAGCGTAGCGAACGAGCCCCAAGCTTCATATTCTGTCGAGCGGGGTGATATTTTACAATACATCAGCTGTCAAAAGCCCGATAACTTGTTCATCATCCTTTATTTTGCATTTTAGATTTGTAATTATTGAACTGAATTTTCAAATTCTCCCAAAGTTGCGCGGGAAATTCGACATACATGCCATTCTCGCCTTTTCAGTAATTTTCAGCTTAAAAACACGTTTTGTAGTTTTTTATCATTTTATTGGCAAAGGTTTTGTAACTGGGTGAATAATTTGACCGAAATTCTCTAAATAATGTCGATTTTGAATTTTGCCGCAACCTTTGGTTGTTACCACATTCTATCGTTGCTTGGAGCTTTTATGACGTCATAATGTGAAAACGTCAAAGCTCTGCAGGATATATCAAAGACCTAGTTTCTACAATTTTTCTGACATCTAGTTTATCTATTTGTGTAATCATGATTCTGTTCTGAATTCCTAATCGGAAAGAGCAAATGCAATAGATGTTTATTGTTACAAATTTGATTTCGTTTAACCTTGAAAAAAAGTTATTGCCGTTGAAACTTTGGGAGAATCCCTTGATATATCCAGGTCAACCTCTGATATATCCGGGTCAACCAGATACGGCTTTTGCTGAAAGGCTCTGCAGGCTGATATAACCATTGGGAAGGATGATAAATAGTTAATTTTGAAAATATTTTGGTATTTCGCAATTAAAGTTTCTATATTAGTGTTTTAATGTATTCTTCGCAAAAATGCATTTGTTTATTCAATTTTCAAATTAATTTCGAAATGGACATGATGAAATCAGGAATGGTAGTTTTTGCCTGATGATTGAAGTCGCCGTTAACTGATTGATGATTAAGATTGGTTGATGTCAGTAATTGAGACACCTCATCGGTGAAAAAATTTGCCATCTTACAAAGTCATCCCGTAGGAAGCTGTGCAATGGAAGATGGGGAATGATCTTTTGAACGGAGGATAGAGAGTTCAGGTAAATCAAAACATTGCAGACGAAGATGGAATATGTTGTGGAATTATAGTTTATATTTGTTAAAAGGCTATGTTTAAAGGTATATTTTATTTAAAAGTGCATAAATATTTATAATATATTACTTCTTTATAAAATTGTACTTCGAAATTGTCATCGCAAGTTTATATGAACGATAAACTGGAGGGTAGCGAGCTCCGTTCAAAATTTAGTTAGCCAATTGTTAATATATAACGTTCACAAGAAAACAACGGCAGTAGAATACCGAAGGTAAAAAGGAGCGCAATTTACGAAAATCGAAGTCCAAGGACATGGCAAAAATGAGGACACAGAAAACAATGTCGTTAAACACAGAAAACAATGACGTTAACGGATACAAAGCACAGAAATAGAAAAGAAGACATTCAAAAGCAAGGCATCCACTGAAACTGAGAGTGACATCAGGTGCTCCGGAAGGGTTTGCATGTCCTGCTCTGTTAACAGCACCTGTCACACTGTAAGTGAGTCAATCTAGGAAAATGTCCAAATCGGTAGTCAAATCCGGGAAGACATGAATCTAGCTGAAAATGTCCGCTTTCATTTGGGATACTGACACTTCATATCTTTCAATGATGTAATGGTGACGGCCATATAATTTCTCGAGGGATGAAATGAACAATGGTTGAACAAATTCCTGACTAAGCAGCTTTTGGGACAGTGTTTTTGCTCTGTTCAAATAATCACTGTACAAACTACATGTTCGACAACAACAACAACAACAATTACTCGACAGTAACGAATCAACGGTGAAATGTAAACTCCATAGGCTGGAGAGGTAGGTATATTGCTGCTAAGAAAGGGAAAGTTCACAATTCAGAAATTAAAATCATCACGCTTGTCGCATAGCTTAGATTTCAAACGTCCATCTTTGACAATATACAACAAAAGATCCAATGACGAAACTGAAGTAGGTGTATCAGTTGTTTCCTTAATGTCAAGCTCATTGGGATAGATCTGATGTAAATATTCCTCAAATTTAGGATTATTAAGAGAAAGTACATCGTCTATAAAGGGGAAGCCGAAATTAAAGGACTGGGCTAAATGTTTTTGTTTACTTTGTATAAGCCCTTGTAAAAACTTGGCCTCGTACGAGTAATGGAAAAGGTCAGCTAAAAGTGGCGCACAGTTAGTTCCGATAGGAATCCCCATTGTCTGTTGGAAAACACGACCTCCGAAAACGATGATATGGTACATTTTATACAAATTTTATCTTCCAGTATGAAATCAAATCTCAGCAATAGTCAAATCCAAAGCTAAACCAATACTAATATATCAGGTAAATACATCGGTATATATGAAATATGCTTAACATTTTTTAGAAATAAAGACTGCGAGAAAGATATACAAAACAACTTTTGAAGGGTAATTGTATGAATACTGAGGGATATTATCCATAGTAGAATGGAATGTTTCATGAGCTCACGAGTGCAATATATATTCAACGAGATGGAAATTTTTATGCACGCTGACTTTTGATTGCCTCAAGGCTTAAAGAAATATTATATTGCTATACAATAATAATGTAGATGGTATATTAATTACTGTATGACTACAAATGTAGATACCAGTATGTCAAAATGTGTGTGGACCATTTGGTTATGTATGTTTGTTTGTTTTTTATTTATTTATTTATTTATTTATCTTTTTTTTTGTTGTTGCTTTTTTGTTTTGTTTTATGTCATTTTTTATTTTTTTATGAAAAATATTTCGTTACAAGGATGAATATTAATTTTAAAATGATCAAAGATGTCGTAGAAAGTATCGAAAGTCGATCAACATACCCAGCCTGATATAGCCATATCAACCTGCTTTGTTCTGAATTAGCCATATCAGCCCTGTGATGAGGACATGTCAACACGGGTATGATGACAACTCCTAATTGAAAGTTTATAATAAATGGATAAAACATGGCCTTTTCCATAAATACACAGTTATCATCCCTCGACCCACATCAGCCCTCGACTGACGCCTCTAAATGATATTAATTTTATGCCAGGAACTATAATGATGATTCAATTACAAATGAACTGCATATCTTTCAATTTATAATGTTTTGATATCGCTCATGTGACACTTCGGGTTTTAAGTATGATCTGTGAACAGGTTTTTGGAAGCTTGATTCGCGAACTATACCTCTAATAATAGTAAGAAAAGTGATTTCAAAGCAACCAAAAACCAACAAGCAATACGTGAATTTACAAGAAGGTATGGCAACTTTCCCTAAAATTATTTCCTTCTTACCGATTTTTTTACAGATGCATTTAATCTTCTCAAAAACTTTTTAACAGGTCCTCTTTAACAGAATAGTTAAATGCATTTTGAAAATTCATACCTTTACATAAAAGATTCAGTCATTGAAATTGCCACTTGAATGGTACAGATTTTCGCAATTTTGTTTTTTTTTTTAATTCGTTGCATAGCTCCCTAAGAACCAAACTAAACTAACTGCCATTCGGAAGGGCAAATGTTTATTAAACCGCAACAAAAATTCGGTTTTGGTTCTCGGTGTCCTTCCGGTAGTTTCATCTTCCGCAACACTTTAAAATACTTGTAGCTTAAATTGACACAAAAGGCTGTTTACAGCCATGTTCGACTGCTAATATGTCAGAAAACATACACGTGTAGCACATATAAATTCTATATATAAATTTGAGGAACAAGACTTACAAGATACCATCCATTTACATTTTCGATAACATTTGAATATATTTGGAAAATGCGTAATTTTATGACAGGAAGACTCCTTAAGGGCCTCCTTCATGAATATTCAGTATTAAAATGGCTGCATCGTCAATAATATTGCTCACGGATTTTCATTTAGAATTGCGTGCTCGCGATCCTCCGTTCAATACATTCGCTACTATGAAATACTGGCTCACCACCAATTCAACGGAACTCCCTACCCTCAAAATTTTGGTACAAAAAAGAAAATTGCAATTATTTTTTATTCGAACAAACTCTTTGAAAAGCCAGCAATGCAAATGTTTTCTTCTACTTATAGGCATATAAAATATGTAAAATATTTTGTTCAAAAATCGTCAATTAAATAGTTATATGCGAAAAGGTCATTTCGTCTGCAGGCTTTAAGTCTTACCTGAGCTCTCTACCCTCCGTTCAAATGCTCATTCCCCTCAATTCCCATTGTTCAGCTTCCTACGGGATGGAATCTATAGTAGGATTACATTAACCTCTTTTCAAATTTACCCATATTTATTGCACAGAGTTACATCCTTTGATCATATACGGTTTTGATGGCATCCCATTGATAAATTATTTGATTTTTAACTCGTAAGCCGAAGGCGGAGAGTTCTTGAAATCATCCGAGAGATGTCACGTGAGCGTCATGGTTATTAATGTATCAAATATAGTTCGTAAATTTCTTTCAAAATCCGCTTTTGTATGTCGAACAGTGACGGTGTTGCTGTATAAAATCGATAAAAATATCATGTTCTTCTTTCATGATTGATGATGTTGTTATACGAAATCTATTTAGAAGTATTTCAGTTGAAGTTTCATATGTAAGAAGGCTTGATATCATAGTCAACGGAAATTATGTCCTTAGCTAGCTGTCAGTAACTGCGAGCATTTGTCCGGACAGTACCCGTGTGTATTGTCTTCATGTTTTATGTACTTCATTGTAAGGGTACTCGTCTTCATAAGTTGGACTTTTTTCTTGTTTGATGTTTACTGTGAGTCTTTTTGTGCATTTATTTTTTAGCCATTCACCACACATAGGGGGAAGGGTTTGGATCCAAGAAAACGAGTAAAGCCCCACTGCAATTTTTGCGCATGTCCCAAGTCAGGAATATGTTGGTCTTTGCCTTGTCCTTATCTTCTTATAAAATGTTAGTTTCTTGATATTTGGGTTATTGGGTGTTGTTCATTTCATTGATTTATTCACGTTTTTACCTTTTTGGGGACCATTTAGGGCTTGCAATATGGTGTGAGGTTCCTCACTGTGTTGAAGACCATACGGTAGATGCTTTGTTTTGAGTGGTTTTAACCTGGATATGGGATGTTGTCTCCTTGACATTTACCCCATTTCCTTTCTTTTTCATACATACACTATAGATATGCACAGTATTTACGTCCCTGTCTCTATCAAGAACTAGTTCAATGTCCCTGTCTCTATCAAGAACTAGTTCAATGCTCCTGTCGCGTAGTTATTTGTCAAAGGAGAAAATAGCATTTGTTACATGTACGTGTCATGTGTATTGCCTATTTATAGCAATGGATTCGATATACATACATAATTACATCTTACGATTATTTTCATGTATTACGAAATAACTCAGATATATAATTTGTACTTTCTGTTCGTGTTTATTGAACCAGTTCTCAAATAAGCGAAGGTACTTATTCACCTCGATTGGCTATTTAGCACATAGGTGGAACTGGTCACCCATACAGAAATCATCCCTTCCGATTATTTGCTCGTGATTACGGAACTGTCTGTGATTTTTTTTATATTCACTAATGATAAATTGTACTTTCTGTTCCCATTGATTAAATCAGTTCTTTAAGGCCAATACAACATATAAATTCGTTATTTTCTATTCAGCAGTTCTTTTGATGCTTACGAAGTTTTGCCGGTGAATATTTTCAGGTCTTTCGAGTTTCAGCTCCATCGGAGCTTTCATTATAGATATGATATATCGTTTTTCTGCACATGTTGCCTTAACAGTAATGTGAGTTAATACAAAAGAAAAAAACTGTAATAAAATTTGCACAATAATATATAATCTATATCATCATATGCGATTCAAATGGTATCTAAGCAATAACAGTTCATTTAGTTATGTGAATGTCCATGTGCGTCAATTATAGATTTGACGGTCAAAAATACAAATGTCTCGTAATTATAACATGGTTTACCTTGCCTGTTTCTGTAATTATTGAAAATTTCCATATATTTCCAAGAGTGTGACGTACACTTTTGGGTAGCTACAGTTGTATACTACCATGTATGTTCCACCGAATATGTTTTCTTGTCTGTTGTTTGCACCTTCAGATTGTTTGTTTGATATTGATATTCCAGTATCCACTTCAGTTTGAACATTCTACTTGATACAGATTAACTAAATATTTATTATTGACTATACCAGTAAAATCTTTTAAATTGACTTTTCAATTCAGTTCGATATTTTTTTCGCCATTATACATATAGATGCATGCGACATAATAAAATTCAAATAAAGTACATAATTCAAACAATAAATCAAGTGAACAATTTAAATGCATCTCAGTATTTGTTATATGAATATGTAAAACAAAGTCACACACAAGAGTTTTATTCATACTTTCTACATGTTGTATTTCGTTTAGTAAGAAAATAGCTCATGCATTAAAGCATATTTAAATTAAATGCATTATCTCGCTCATTAAATTAGAAATTCGCTGGACTATCGAAAACT
Organism: Modiolus philippinarum; assembly: GCA_002080025.1. Classification (NCBI taxonomy): domain Eukaryota; kingdom Metazoa; phylum Mollusca; class Bivalvia; order Mytilida; family Modiolidae; genus Modiolus; species Modiolus philippinarum. The sequence goes on along the minus strand of MJUU01003464.1, from coordinate 25,662 downwards.
GGGACAATCGATCGACAGTTATACCTTATGCCCCTGTCATATCGAAAGTAGTTTTCTAAACTTGAAGTGTTGGTGCGAATAATAAAAAGAAACTGGGACAGTTAGCTAAAAGTTATAGCTAATATCTAAGGAATTCCCTTCCATGTCGAGAGCAGTTTTATAAACTTTAAAATGTTGTTTTGAATAAGAAAAAGAAACTAGAGCAATTAGCTGAAAGTAGTAGCAAATATTCTTTTTTCTAAACTTGAAGTGTTCTTGTGAATAAGGAAAAAAGAATCGCAGGCGATTGACTAATAGTTAGTCACATGCTTACTTTAGGAATTCCCTGGAATATCGAAAGTAGTTTTCTGATTTGTAATAAGAAAAATCATCGGGGAATAATTTGTTACAGGTTATTATAGTTATTCCAGGTACTGTCTTTAGCTATACCGAGGCAAATCAAAAGTAGATCGAATTAGATTTCTAAACTTGAAGAAGTCTTGCGAAGAACTAGCTACTGATACAGTTAAAGCCTAGTCTAAAGGCTTTTCCTTTCATATCGAAAGTTGATTTCTAAAACTTGAAATTGTTCTTGTGAAAAAGGAAATTAAATTTTAGGAATATCGACTTACAGTGATATAGTAAGTATCAGTTGAATAATACGGGTAGATGGGATCATTTTTGGGTGATCTTTGTGAAGTTCATTAATGATTATTGATGCAGTTTTGCCTCCTGTATAGCAGAAATCACTATCGCCGTCATCATTTTAGTTGCACGATCCCAAACTTCTGTACTGCTTTTAGAATTCATTCTATGAGTTACGATTGTACTGATTGTCAAACTCTAAAATCCACACTAAAATATTGTCCCCTTTCATCTGTTAACACAGGGAGTTATACGTCATAAATTCAGGAATATTACACTTACGATCACTAAAGAGTACAGATGTAGATTACAGACATTGATGTGCAAAACAAGATATTTGCTATCTATCGTTTATCTTTTCTATTTTGACTTTTATTTTCATTTTTTAATTTAACTTAAATTAAATGTCAATGCGCGTCAATTGTTGGCATTTGTACCTTCCGGGGACCGGCAAAGTGAATTCTACCCTTTGCTTGTAAACTGCATGTGAATTTTTGTCTTACACTAGTGTAAGACCAGGAAATCTCACACCGCTAATACTAGGAACTGCTTTGACTCCAAATGAGAAAGAAATACCTCACACCCCTAAAATCACGAGATATCTCATTCCCCTAGGCGAAAAATAGGTTTACTTTCTCCTCTCTAGAGGGAAGGTTGTCGGCAGTCACTTATTGGTTGAAATTCACTTATGACGTCAACATTGTTTATCAACTTTGCCATTTTGTCGCCATAAAAAAGGGCTACCATGCCTGATCATGTCATGCTTTAGGAACACATTTATTTCTGATCAACAGAAAAGCGGGGTCATTTTTGTCAAGTATTGCCTAAAAACTATTAGAGAAACATATTTCACAGTTGTAAAAACGACATTGGAAAATTTTACTATCTTTAGTGTAGAAATGTCATTACCCACTCGATCTATATTTCTCTGAAGGATAGTCAGGTGGTATAATGAAAAACCTGGTTGCGACTCTTTATAAAAAAAATGTGTTAAAAATTATCAAATTGCTTTTACAATTTTTGACCTCGACTTGCTATTGTTTAAGCATAATGCCGTGAATGATATTGCGAAAACCATCGTTGACATTGATTGCACTTGTAAGTAAATCAAACATGAAGAATTTATGAGAATTTTTTTGTCCAAAAATCACACATTTCGAAAAAGCCAATGTCTAGCTACATTCTAAATTATAAAGTTGAGTTAATGCTAATCTGAATGAAAATAAACAGTGGAGAAAAAAGAACAATCTAAGCAAAAACACTTTCTTGCTTGAAATGAAAAAAAGTGCTCCAACACACACACACACACACACACACACACACACACACACACACACATATATATATATATCTATTTTAAAATTATTTGTAATTTCCTGCTTAGATTTATTTGTAATCAACAGGGGCCATTCTTTAACTTTGAGAGTAGAATGTTTATAATAAGACGACAGAAAAGTAGAATATAAGAGTATCTATTTTTAATATTATGCAATTTTTGTGGACATAACTATGTACATATCAAGTTTAGACTGCATTTTATTTGTTGAATTTTAATTGAATTCATAACGTTATCATATTTCTGATATTGATTCTTCATTGTTTTGTTGTCTTGTGAATAGAGCTTTGTATATAGCAAGTTAGATTTTTGTGTTCGATTACCGCATTATATTCGTAATTGCATCCAAATATATTTTGATCACATAACGTATTTATATATATTTTTTCTGATATCTCATTTTATACGATCTTATTCATGTTATTATCTTAGTCTAAGTGCGGACCTGTGGGATACCTTTAAAGAAGGGACTATCTAATGACCATTGTGACTAAGTTTAATTGTTCATTCTTGTAGTTTCTGGTTGAGATCTTTCAATATATAGAAAAGGGACCAATATTATATTCTCTGCCAAAATCTCAAACGCTTGTAACTCGAAAATGAGTAATTGACCTATCAATACTTTTGCCAAAAATTATCTAATGACAATGTTCAAACACTCTAATTTATCACCTCTTTTAGCCGATCTGTTTCTCAACTCATATGAGGCTGAATTCTTCGAGAAGCATCTTAAAACAATATAAAAAAACTGGGCCAGTCCTTTAATTTAAGCTTCCGTTACATGGATGCTATTTTATCACTAAACAACCCTCGCTTTGGTGATTTTCCTTCATCTTATCTATCCAAAAAGAGCTCGAAGTTTAGGATACTATTACTACAGATACTTCCAGATCGGCCTTGTTTCTTCATTGGCAACATAGGTACCCTACAAACTAAGCTGTATGACAAACACGATGAATTCACTTTCAAATAGTCAACTTCCCTTTTCTTTGTAGCATCATTCCAAAAGCACCGCCATACATCTCCCAATTCATTCGCTACTCAAGGGCCTTTGGACGATTTAGTGACTACCTGGATAGAGATCGGTTGCTTACAAATAGGCTACTTAAGGAATGGTATGTTACCCATAGCTTGAAGTCATCACTACAGAAGTTTAATGGTCGATATCACGATCTTGTGGACCGCTATGGTATATCTGTTTTCCAGATGAAAACAGATCTTTCTCTTTGACAATAAAGTTTGTTTTTCCTCTACCGGATTTGACTTTACTACCGGAGTTGACGTGTTCAACACGGCGTGTGTCTTATAAGAAAAAGAGATGATTACTCTACCGATGCATCTGATCTCACCCATGTTTTTTATTTGTTCAGTGTTATGTATGTGTCTTCATTTTCTTTTCTGTGCCGTGCTCATGTTATGTCTTTGTTTCTTTGTTTTTCCGATGTTGCCATTGTCCTTGGATTGTTCGATTTAGACTGACGGTTCGGTTCTCACTTACGTTATCAATATAAAATTCAAAACAATCTGGACATAAAGAGTGACCAACCTTATATTGTTCTTCATATTGATTGTGTGTCTACGAACAAAAAAATCAGTGTCGTCGGTTACGGAATCAATCTAAAGTGTGTTTTTCATTTTAATATTTTTTAATTCGGTTGGAAAATTTGTTCTGAACTCTCGAAATCCACAGCAGTTTTTGGCAACGAATGCTTTGAGGCCATTTCCTGGCCATAATCACTGTTAGAATATAGTGCTTGAAAATGTCTGTTTTTAAACAGTTCCAAAACGATGTCTACATAAAAAAGTTTCTCTTTTATTATAATAAACTAGTAGAAACCCATGGATGAGGGTTACGAAAGGCTCGCTTACTCAGAACGGAGCAATATAGAAATTTTAGATAGAGCTATATTTACTGGAATCATTTGCAAAATAAAACATGTTGAAAAACATGATTGAGAACTGTTTTATATAATAGTATTTTAAATCGTGAAAAATGTTTGACGTTCATGTAATACTTGTATGATATAATTATAGTCTTTTGTAGAGGTCTATTTACACCGATATCGTTTGTCAGTCAATATAATTGATATTTAGAGGTCTATTTACACCGATATCGAGTGTCAGTCAATATAATTGGTATTTAGAGGTCTACTTACACCGATATCGAGTGTCAGTCAATATAATTGATATTTAGAGGTCTATTTAAACCGATATCGACCAATACAAAAGACCGTTATTGTTTTATTTTTTAATTAAAAATAAAATATATCTTACAATAATCTGTTAATTTAAAATAAAATTCATCAATCTTCACGAAAGTTGAAAATTCTTGATCGAAAACGAAATTCAAGAGAACCGACTTTAAATTTGTGTAAACTTGACAAAAGTTGGCTAACTGAAGACTTATTTGCCTTTTTTTTTGGTATTTCAGTAATATTTGATTTCCAATGACACCTTCTGACATCGACGATAAAGAAAATATATCTTACAATAATCTGTTGAAATAAAATTCATCAATCTTCTCGAAAGTTGAAAATTCTTGATCAAAAACAAAATTCAAGAGAACCGACTTTAAGTTTGTGTAAATTTTACAAAAGTTGGCTAACCGAAGAATAATTTGCCTTTTTTGGAAAATGTGACAGAGAAATAAAAATTTCCCTGATTCTCTTAGTTTTTAATGAACCCCGATGATAATTTATATGTAGTAGCCAAAAAAAAAAGACGAATGTTTTATCATTTGTTATAAATTTTCATTTAAAATGTTTGATGGGCGACCAGAAAACAGAATATGTACGCCTTTCAACAGCAGTAAAATCTTAGAAAAAAAAATCGGATTTCATCTTAAACTTCTGTTACTTCCATGCTTCCACCACCTGTTTACATATATAAATAAATTTTTTGTATTTTATTTTATGCAATATATTAGCGAAATGATGTTTTTATTGTGGTAATTGTGTGAGTTATCCATAAACTCAAAATTAATAAACTGTGTTTGTATCATTACAGCTACAAGATTGCATCATCATTGTTCAGAGCTTACTGGCTTGCAGATTTAATAATTTATCTTTGTTAAAAAATTTTTAATTCAAAATTTGATTACAATTATTCTAAACATAATGTCAAAGTTAATGGTGGTTGCCATAGATTTTGGAACAACTTACTCCGGATATGCATTTTCTACGAAATCTGATTTTCTGCGAGATCCAATGACTATTCACTCTAATCAAGCATGGAATGGAGGGAAGAAGCAATTAATATCTGCAAAAACTCCAACATGTATTCTTTTGGACAAGGACCAGGAATATATTTCTTTTGGGTACGAGGCAGAGGATGCGTACGCAGAACTTGTCCTGGAGAATGAACACCATGAGTTTTATTTCTTTGATCGCTTTAAAATGAAACTGTATGGAAATAAGGTAACATTTTAGTAAAATCTACTTGTATTCTTTAAAACATCTTGAAGGTAAAACAATACATTGAAAGCAAAAATCTATTAGAAAAATAATCAGAATTTATACTGACCCTATTTGTCATGTATAATATTTTTCTTTTTCTCTTTTTTCTAATCGTATTATGTGTACTTAATTCAAAATTATGTTGACTTAATTAAGCAGCATGTTGACTTATTACCCAGAATATGTAGACTGAATAAAGTGATAAGTAGGGGCAGATATATGCTACCATAAGACATAACTTATGTGCAATCCTCGTTAAAGGAATAATGAGTGAACATTCAGAATACTTCTATAGAAACGTTATTTGTAACGATACAGATATGCAAGAGCAAGCACAAATTATTCGGAACTTAATTCCGTGACCGTCTGGTCGATCAGAACTTCAAACAATTCATATGATTATCAAAAAAGTTCTTTAACAGATATCAGTCCCCCGATCAGGCCCTTATGAGAAAATGTGAAGTTCTGGTTTGAACTGTGATTCAGGTTAGAACTGTGATGAACATTTTTTTTTTTTTTTTCATTTTCTGGGACATTTCAATTCTTCTAGCAATTGCTATTGAGTTGCTACCGGACACTACCGCAATGAAAGGAGAGTCCTTGGAAAATCAAATTATTGAAAATGACTCGCTACACGAAGCATTTTATGAATGCATGGTTGCTAAGAAGAATTTCAAGAAAAAAACTGGTCTTTGACAGTTTCAGGAATTTGCCAAAACTAATTTTTTTTTGAAATGCCTTCTAGCAACCATTAACTTGAAAATGAAATTTATCATTTTAATAATTTAATAATTTTAATAATTGGATTTCAAAAAAATTATGATCCTAGTTTTTGTAATTTTGGAATAATTGTCCGGTAGCAACTCAACCTTTTGCGGAAATCAATGTTATCTACCTGCATAACTTTTGTAGGTCTTTCAGTCTTTCATATTGAATAATATACGAGTATTTCTTAATGGGTATTTCTATCAAGTAAACGATTAACACATTGTGGTAAATTTCTGATTTAGAAAATAGACAGCAAAATGGAAATTGAAGATATAACAGGAAAGAAAATGCTTGCCATTGATGTGTTTGGGAAATCAATAAAAGCGTTGACAGATCACTTTATGAATTTGCTGAAAACGCAGGGAAAGAACTTGATCAAATGGTCTGAAATTCAATGGGTTTTAACTGTTCCTGCTATATGGTCAGACAGTGCCAAGGAGTTTATGAGAAGAAGTGCAGAAATGGTATTTTTGATAAGAATTTCAAATCCTTAAAACATTTTTGGCCTGCACAAATTTTATTTTTAGAGCCGATTCAATAAATCTGTCCCCACCACCAGTTTGTGACGTGTATATCTTTTTGTCAGCTTCTGTGTTAAGGAAATCACAATGTCATCAAATGTGGACTGAAACAGACAAAGTATTGTGTACATTCATACACATTGTAACATTTTGTCATCTTTTACCAAGGAACTGTCAGTTATTGATATAGAAACTTAAGAGAAGTGTAATTCAATTTCCATAGCGACAATAGTAAAGTTTCTTCCTCTCACAACCTTATAGGCTAATTTTCTCTCCCAATTGTTATTGTCCATTAAGAAGGGGTACCTTTTTTAAGATTTTTTATTATTTCATTGCAGAATATAAAACGGCATTTTGTAATTTTTAAATGCAGTATTAAATAAAATTCTCAGTCAAAATAACAGAAATCAGTGCGCTGGCATACCGATTACAGAGCTGTAGATTGGTCCAGTGCAATCATGTTCTAATTACGCTCTTTTTACCAGAAGCAAACAATATGAATCAGTCACAACGTCACTACATTTGATTGGTCAAGAAGGATATATTTATTGAATCGACCCTAAAAATAGGCCAATTCAATGGAAAGTTAAACACTACAGATCTGAAATGTTTACCTACAAGTATTCGGGGTTTACAAAGCAGTATTAAATAAAGTTCTCAATAGAAATAACAGAAATTAATTACATCAGTGGACTGGCAGACCGATTACCGGACTGTAGATTGGGTGGCCAAAAAGGTTACAGTGCAATCATGTTCTTATTACGCTCTTTTTACCAGAATAAAACAATGAATCAGTCAAAACGTCACTACATTTGATTGGTCAAGAAGTTCAGGTAGGAACACATTTATTGAATCGATTGTACATATTCTGTTTAGATGAAATATATGATATAGGGTTGAAGTCTTTTTGCAAGGTTTCTTCCATGATTGATTTACCAATCTAATTAATAGAAAAAAATGGACGTAGTGCTGTACTGGTCGAGTACCAGTTATCGCCGTGTACTAGTTATCGCCAATTTTCACGTGCTTCGAGATCTCGCGTGACTTTTGTTACAGGATAATGCACAAAAGTGACAACATTAACCTTAAAATACATTCCTTGAAGAAATGTGTTTCAATCTATTAAACAGTGAAATCTGCGATAAAAATCCCTTAGGAGCCCCTTTAAACTATATATTGCAATGTTGGGGGTCACGTATGATAATTAGCTAAAAATAGAATTTTTACATGTAATTTCGCAAAAGAGAATTTGGGGTGTCAGGCTGTCAGAAATAAATGCTAACTATATTGTTTTCTCTTCAAATAGTCAAATCAAGATGCATTGGGGCTGTAAATGTCTTCTATTTTCTTGTCATCGTGAAAAATAGAGCGAAGTTTGCATCGATAAAATTCATGCTACTTTAATTTTGAAAATTGCATCGGCTGACCTTTCATTCCCTATTCTCTTTTAGTTCATCCCTTTTTGGAGTACTTCAGTGGATAAAAGTGTACGTTTAACAATTTAAAACAAAACTGATGCATATTTTGAAAGAGGTCGATAACTGGTACACGCATTAGCAAAATTTGTCGAGAAAAACCAACACTTTTTAAAATGACTATAGAACTGCGCATGTGCAATGAAACTGGAAATGAATACGATTTGTTAACATATTTCTTGGTAAATTTGTACAATATAACGCATTAAAAGTTTAGTCCGAATTGAAGAAGATCAAATGCGAAATCATAGTTCGAAATTGGCGATAACTGGTACACGACCAGTAGAGACTTTGTCTCATGTGCATTACTCCATATCCTTTCATTGTTTATTGAAATGTTCCATCATTATACTGTAAGGATACATAACTATTGCTGCGGTCAACCAAGTGGCAAACGTTTCACTGAACAGAAGTCAAAGTCTACACCCCAAACGGATCTGCGGTCGTTAAAAAGACATATTGTTTACAAATGTAACCTTTTCCGTTTAATATGTATACACAGTGTAGTCTTTTTAAGGTAAAAGAATGTAGGCGTGGGTTGTAAATCTTGACTTCGATTCAGTGAAAGTTTTGCCACTTGGTTGACCTTTGCAATAAATACCAACGTAATGTAAATTTAGTTTCTGCAAATGACCAATGTCTCTTCAGTGCAGACGAAATTCAACATTTGAAAAACCATAAATCGAAAGATATATTAATGGTGAATAAAAGGATATGGAGTAAATGCACATGAGACAAAGTCTCTACAAATACATGGTAAAAAACAAGCAAAGGAACAACGCTTTTATTGTTGTTCTTCATCTTGAAGTCACCATGAGGCCTTCAACAATGAGCTTTGCTCATACCTCATAGTAAGTTCAAGACGGCCCCTAGCACCGGTTTAAGCGGAATTCTTTGCTAATTGTCGAGCAACGCAACATCCATGTCTTTCTTGGTCATGGGTGCGGGATTGTCAACAAACATCAATTAAACTGACAAAGTGCTCTTACAATCACTGCCATCCTTTGCCCGACAAAAGCACTAGTGTCTTAAGCTAGTGTACAACTACAACATATAGACAAACACAGGGCACTCATCAAGTCGAATGTAAGAAAACTTGGCGTTATAAAATAGTGAGATATGGGCACTTAAAACAGGTGGTCTGGATTACATTTAGAAAATTACAAAAATAATTGCCAAAATTTGAAAGTATCAATAGTATATCCATATGTACTATGCCGATAAAGAGCAAGTTACCGATAAAGCCGATAGAGAGCAAGTAACCTATGGGAAGGATCTTAACGTGAGGCAACAATCAGCCAAGACATCTATAGCTCAACACGAGAGAGATATCCCTTCAGTCTTAAACAAAAATTTAGATGTGCATGTTTCCAAATAAAATCGTAGTACAAACTACAGAGTTTGTGAATACCTTCGAGGACCATTTAAATATTTACTAAAATTGGTATAAACTTAAAGAGGAAGAAATAATTCTCATATCATTGGCATATTTGAAATAGGATTGATTATGAAATTTCCAATTTAATCGCACCTAATCTATTACCGTTAATTAGTAGTGTAGGCGTTTCGGATACGTTAACCGTTTTAATGGGTTTAAAAACTATTTTCATAAACTGAAAATTTTATTCAATAGCATATGGTATGAAAGCACAGAGATAAGTATATTGTCTGCACGGAAGAAACAGAAGATGTCGAAATGGCCAAGTTACTTCAATTTCTGTATTTTGTTCGTTTACAGACTTAATATTATAGGGTTATTGCATGAATATTGGGGAATATTGTCCCGAGTAGAATTTTATATTGCACGAGCTTGCGAGTGCAATATGTATTCTTCGAGGGATAATATTCCCGAATATTCATGCAATAACCCTTTTATTGTATAGCAAAGCAAAAATTTCTGTTAAAAGGGGATTTTTGTTGTCAATGACGTCAGTGCAATACGGAAATTTATTGCACTCTTACATTTGGTTGCTTTCTTAGGGATATATATTTTGTTGCTATACAATAATATACATTTCTTTCCCATGCATGTGGAAAATATGAATATTTGTTAACCCGAGGAATTCATATTTCCCGAAGGCTTCGCCTGAGGGAAATATGATTCTCCGAGGGTAAACAAATCTTCATATCTTCACCATGCATGGAAATTAAATATTTTATTCCACTACAACGTTTAATATGAACAAATCATTGTCGGACGAATCCAGATAGGGTTGTGCCTCCCCCAAACTTATCGGAAAATTTGTAAATTGTCTTGAAGAATTTAGTTAAAATTTGAAATAAACTGGCAAGATTTCGTCTTGAATTCTCTTTTCTCTGAAACCCCATCGGAACCCACTATCTTCGAAGGCTCATGCACTCATCAGTGAAAATCTAATCCAGTTACAAGGACTCAAAAACTCATCATGTACACTTTAGATAGAAAACGTGATAGAAAAAGCAATTCCGTTACTGAAATAAATTTGTTTTTATTGATTTTTGAAATTAACATGACAAAACAAAGTTATTACTGAAATTTTTAAACAACTATTTTTTAGACGTTATTATTTAGCAATTACAGCAGCTCTTATTAAACTCGGAACACCTTTTTACCATTGCTGAAGTTCACACACTAACATTTATATGATATCTGATGTAAAATCAAGAGAATTTCAAATGAGGGGAATATGATATTTGGAAGAGAGACACGATGTTTTGTTCACAATCACGTGTGGCACTCTTGGCCAATGAGAATTAGTTATTAGTTAATATAAAGTGGAATAAAGCTACTTATTTGCCCCCTCCTGAAGTTGTTTTTATTATTATTTTTTTAAAAAATTAACAGAAATGTACACGGTACTTTTTAAAATTTTGTTAATCTATGTCAAGAATACATTTCGGGATCTTTTTACCTTAAGCCATTTTATGTACTTCATATTTCATATTGGGGTCAAATATTTGCTATATGTAGTGAATACATCTGTCCGGGACATCCATTATAAAGTTTACATTATAAAATGCATTTTGCAGATTAGTTAAACATATATCAGAAGTGTCATTGGTACTTTATGTTTTTGATGGTTTATGCCAAAAATGCCACTTAGTGAATGCTCATGTCAAATACCTTCCAACAGGTTACATAATTTTGCTGGCTAACTCTCCCTGCACTTTTTTTTTAGATAATGCCAGAGGTTTTGGGATTTTTTTTTTTGGTTATTATCATTCGTGTGGTTGATTATTTTATTTTTACAAATATGTTTATACACGATACATTAATACTGTCTGTATGTCGCCTTCAACAGCATTTTTTTAATAGATTTCAAAACTTGGCCAATTCAATGGAAAGTTAAACAAACACTACAGATTTGAAATGTTAACTTTCAAGTATTCAGGGTTGACAGATTGGTAATACAGTCCGTGTGAAAAAAACCTACGGTGTGGTTTCACATGACAAATTTTCGCTCAATTGACATTGTTTATACTCATTCACTGCGCCGAAACGATCGTTTTCTATTAAATCAGTGGAGTAATATTGTCAAGTAGCAAAAAACGGTTCAAATTTCTTACAAATAAAATACTCCATATCCTTTTATTCATCAAGTAAATTATTCTGACTTAAAATGAAGAGCTTCTCTTGAAAAAAAATTAAAAAGACATTAAGACGATAACTTTTTTTCTTGAATTTGCTATAAGTGTAGCTTAGCCAATTTAAAACACCACTTTTTGAAAATATCAGTACATTGGTCAGTATCATTCCTCAATTTTGCCGACTCTCGGACTGATATCTTGACCTCAATAAGGTTGATAAAATTTGTACAAGTTATTCGTTGTGCTCATTTTGTATAATCTGTTAGGAAGATTTTACAAGAAAAAAAAAAATAATTGTTGGAGTAATTCATTAAACCAGGTCCAATTTACTATTTCAGGGAAATATTCCAAATGAAAACCTTGAAATTGCACTTGAACCAGAGGCAGCGTCCATTTACTGCCAATATTTACCAAAAGAAAGGCTGATGTGGGTAGAACAGTCGCTAGGCATATGTGATAAAGGAAGTAAATACATGGTTGTTGATCTTGGGGGTAACTTAAATTTATTCTTAGTTTGCGAAAAGGGCATGCCTATACGGCTGGCCGCAAAAATAGGTTTTTTTTTATTCTTTTAGACAATAGGAATTCAGAAATTAACGATACCAGTAATAACAAAGACAGTTTTTATATTTTCAAGAACCATTTTATCTACTTATACCCCTTGTTTTCTTTTCCTTTTGATAACCATTGATAGCTTTCGCGATATATAAGTTGTCGCCCTTTAAAATTTTACGACTTTTAAAGGCATCAAACCACTAATTCAACCAATCAGAGCTTGGAACATATGTAAAAATAGACTTTTTGAATCTAAAAATAGACTTTGTATTGTTACATCTTTAAAAACTATTCAATGAATTTTTATAAAAGATACATGAATTTAAAAATTGATGTATTCGGTTTATCTTAAGACCAAGGTAAATTGACCAGATGTACTTTTTGATCAATTAAAGGAGGGGATTTCCCATTGACTATTTATTTAGAAGGTATGTTCATTTCACGACGTATATGGTCTTGGGAAGGTTAAACTTAAGATAAATTGTCAAGGGAGATTTGAAAATTCCAAATTTTAGTTGCAAATGTTAAGAAATGAATTGATGGTTTCACAAAATAAAGGAAAAATTCTAAACATATTATATAATGTAAGTAATATCTTAAATTGATGCAAAACATGTATGTTAAAGGAATTTGAGTTAAGTTTGTCAATGAAGTTTTAGCCAGCTAGTGTCACAATATTTGCCAAAAACAGCTGGTATGTAATATTTCTGTATTTTCATGATATGGTGCAAACTTAGAGGGAATAACTGTGTGAATTAGTTGGGAAACATCAAATGTATGTTGATTTTACACAGGAATTTGTCATTGTTTTGGATATATCTTCAATATGTGTAAATTTCCTGTTTTCGATAAGCGGCAACTTTGATTCAGGTGCCTTATATAAAAATCAGTTTAATTATTTTTACAATAAACTTAATAAACTTTTGAAACAGGAATTCTGCTTAAATATTGAGTCTGATGTGTACATGAACCTCAAAGATTAAAATTAAACATAGTAAAACTGTCAAATTAAGGGCCAAGTCAAAAATTTATACTCAAACTTTAGGACCAGACTTTGATTTTCTCATACTTTTCACAAATTGCAATTATTTCATGATGTAATTTTCTTTCTCTAATGATATGTCAAGTTTAACCGGTTTTTGACCCGTTCGATAAATTTTCATATGCTACAAAGTCCCGTGCTATTTCCTGTCAAATCTATTCGGAATAAAATTCTCGGTGTTTATCATGCATCATAAGAGAAAAAAATTACACCACTTTAACACGATTATTGCCATATTTTATCCACTCTCGATAATTAAATTAAAAAATTTTTTAAATGCTCGACAATTTTAATTTTAAAATTTAACTACCCCTTTTTTAAATCCTCGCAATTTAAATTTTAAAATTTAACTACCTCTAGTGGATGAAATATGGTAATGAACAGGATCTTGTGGTGTAGTCTATATTCATTTATTATACATTAAAGCACAGGAATAAAAAGAAATGCACCTGAGTGGATTTTTAGTAATTTTAATACTGGCATTATATCTATTCGTGTCGTGCTTTCCCGCTATATCACAGATTTAATATCCTTCAGGACTTCAAAAATTAAAATTTCTGCTTTTATTCTGTCTTCTTACCTTTTTTCATCAATTTCTGGATTTAGCATGCTATGTTTAGACCATTTTCGGGTTCAGAAATCTAACTTGAACACACTTTCTCTAAAGGGGGGGGGGGCATTTTATAGCATCGTTTCATAATTTTAAGGTTTTGTACATGAGCAGTTTTAATTTGATAGAGAGCTTATCATTAATCATGGATTTAGATTTATTTTCATAAAACAAATATTTTTGGTTTTGTGACCATGTTTGACATCTTTATGTGATTATGCTTAATCAAAGTGCTGAAAACACTTGATATGTAAGGTTTTTTTTGTGTCGAGATTCAAAGTAGGAAAATGTTTAAAAGAGTATGATATTTTCAGTACACAATTTGAAATTAACTAAACAATGTGATAAAGTGCAGCAATTTCACTGGGAGAAGGTGTAATGTCCCATTCAGGTATCAAACCACAAATTCTCAACAAATCAGAGCTTGGAACATACATGGAAATAGACCTTTGAATATAAAGATAGACTTTTGTATTCTTGCACCTTTAAAATTATTCGAGGGAATTTGATGAATGATACACCCCTTTAAACATGATATATGAAATTTATTTTAAGACCAAGGTCAACCTACCACGTGTACTTTTAAGGGGGATTTTGACTATTTATGCGCAATTTTGTGAAGTCGTTGTTACGTTTTTATAGTTGGTTTTCACCGATATACCAGGAATCTCTTAAAAATCTTTAAATGTATGATGAAAATTTGGTATAATGTAGAGAAGGCATGTACCTTTCACGACATATATGTTCTTGGGGAGGTTGAACTTAAGATAAGTTGTCCTGGGAGGTTTGAAATTTCAAATTTTAGTTCAAAATGTTAAAGAAATGAATTTGTGGTTTCATACCTAAAAGACAAATATGTCTAAGATTTTGTCAATCCTATCTCTCTCTTTCATCTGTTAAGAGTAAATAATTTTAGGTTTGACTTAATATGTGTACATATTTTTACCTTTAAATGCACTTCGACCAGATATTTTACTCGTTTGTGAATTTGTTCCATTTTTCATTGTTTTCTTGATTTCAGCGTTTTCCATATTTGGACATATTTTCCATATACATTGTTTTGTCATGGAATGTTGCACCCTATTTCCAAATATGTAGATTTACTCAATATCCCTTCATTGCATATGTACCTTTATATCGATTCTTCAACAAAAACAAATTTTTTACTTTTTTTAAAATTTTTTTCCATATATGATCACATGATACTCTAGCTCAGTTCCAAGTATAGTCATGTAGTTAATATCGATTCTCTAACGCAAATCAGGTGTTTCCCAAATTTCTACATGTTTTCCATATATTGCCACATGTCCTTCTGGCTCCTTTCCTTTTTATGGTAGCGTCAAATACATCGGCAAACGAATACCGAAGCAAAAACAAGGAAAGGGGAATGCTAAAATCCAAATTCCAAAATCACGGCAATTCACAGCAACACGAATTGAGACAGTGTGACAAAGACAAAACAAATAAACAAAAATGAACGAGAACGCCACAAAACTCAAGCACTAGCAGTGTGAAACCCTATAAAAACTGAGGTATCATCAGGTGCTCCGGAAGGGTAAGAATGATCTGCTCCACGCATGGGACCCGTCACACAGCCAGCTGGAATATGGTGCTGAAAGATCTTTTTTGTGTTGGTGACTGGTTGGTTTATGTCATTCTAACCCTCAGACAAAACCAATTAAAATCCATGGTACGTGTTACTTCGCTAACCCTCAAACAGTACCAAGGTAAAAGTTTGAATAATTTCTGAGACAATATAATGTATTTGGACAATAACATGGACAAATCGGTACAACAAACGTTACCAACGAAGACAAAACTAAAAGACGACAGTGTGATATACAAGACAACACAAAAAAACTAAAGCATTGACAACTTGTGAACTCCCGCATAAAAACAGGAGTATCATCAGGTGTTCCGGAAGGGTAAGCATGATCTGCTTCACGCGTGGCATCCTTTACACTGCCAGTGAAAGGGTGGGCTGTGACAAAATTTGGATAGATGGCAGAGGCATAGTACGTGAGTCACAGGGTATTCGCCATCACCAAATTAGTTAAGCATGCATAGTCAGTTATGGCTGTCCGTGAGTCATAGGGTTAAGGGAAGTTAGCATCCGTTAAAGTTATATAGGGTCCAGGTTTTACCTTATTTTGGATGGGTTTTGGTGCTGTCTAAAACCGAACAAACCCTACTGCTTGCAAATTATTGTAAAGGTGAATCGAAAGATTACATTTTGAAATGGAATTTTTTTCTTCAGTTTATAACGTTTTTCATAATCTATTCAAGTGTACAAACTTTACCTGCTTCTGCCCTTATTTCAGCAAGAAACTTAATAACCATACTAAAATGAACATTTAAATTTTGATGCCCAACAATTCATCGGCATTGAACAGCTCGCACACCAAAATTTTTGGCACTTTTTCATGTCTGAATGAAACCGCTAGTGAAATTTATTTGTCAAATTATGTTTAGTAATAGTCTGCGCGTTTTGTTTTTCGCTTCTTTTTTTGTTTAAAAACAGAATTAAAATTCAGGACTTGTCATAAAGAATAAACTAAGTTTCGTCAAATATCTGATTTATGTTGTGTTACTTTATTTTGCTTTTGTTCTTTTGTTGTTGTTTTTTTTTTGGGGGGGGGGGGGTTCCTTCTTTTCTTTTTGCTGTTATTTTACATTGCTCGTCAAAAATCATAGTCGAATTATAACTGTTAATTGAACACTTAAAATTGCATGGAACGCATATATAGCAAGGCCTCTTTTCAAGTCTCAATTATAAAAATTTTTATTTCATATTAACCGGAAATGATTGGTTTTACCATCTATCAAACAATTCGGCATTTGGGCAATTTAAATTAATCGCTTTTTTCCCTATTATTATCATGTTATTCGAAGACGTGATGTGTTTCATTTCCGATATTATCTATGATGTTTTCGTCCTTCCTTGCAAGTATTTAAGATGATGTAATTTCAGGACCATTTCCTCTCCAATTTTTGCTGCCAAAAACAAATGGTCTTAATTTCAATTTGCCATCTGTATGGTTGATGCCACAATAATCAACAATGGCTTGGCTTACCTTATTTACCTATTGTGAAGATAAAAATGATATATGAATTTGTTATAGATTCAAATAGGCTGTGTCTTTGGTGAATTTATTTCCGAGACAATTTCAAAGTTCAGGGCTTTTAATGAAGCAATGATTGATGTTAAGCCATCGCCCAATGCAGCCGGTTTTCTTTGTCGCTAAAGCTTCAAAACAACAGTCCAAAGCGCCTACCATACTACAAAAGTACTAGGCTACAATATATACCTGAAATTAACATTTTAGATATCAAATGTAAAAAACAATATAATAGTCAGCAAAATAAATGTAATATAAATTGGCCAAATAACATAAGGTTTACATTACTATACATTACTATCCCGAGTTCCTATCGTTATCTATGTCTTTTGTCATTTTGTTGTTTTTCTTGTGCAGTTATCTGGTTGATTGTAACATGTGATTGTAATGTTCGGCCATTGTAAGTGTTTCCTGTTATCTTCCTTTCATTAATTAAATACAGTGTTTCCAGAAGTACTTTCTCATTTGTAGACAGAGAATGGTATCGGAATCAAAAATAGCCATTACAAAGTAATCAAGTCTAAATAAATAGAAAATATCATTTTATCAACTAACTTTTTGACATTCGTTCGAGGTCACTTGAATTGAGGAAAACATTGACAATCAACAATTTGGACAATATTTCATATTCACAGTGAAGAAAAATCACCTCGTAAGAAGATGAAATACTTTTTGGAAACGACAAAATATTCATAGATAGTCACTTATTTAAGCAACGGCAACAGTAAAGCTCGATGATATTGACGAAAATGTATATGTACTAGAAGCTTGAAGGCGATTAAATTCACCAACTATAAACTATGCAATTGTAGTAATGATTTTCACAAACACAAGAAAGTCGTTTTTTCCATGCAACTGCACTTTAATCTTATCCGTTCAAGTATTTCAAGAAAGACCTTTTACCAAATTGATTGCTAGCAGCTAAAACCTTTTTCACAAATTGACAGAAAAATAGATCCATTGAAATAAATCAATATCTACTGTATTCTGATGAATAGAGACTGGACAATGACCAGTCACACTTGGAAAAGTCATACTTTTCACACCTTCCCATTCATCATTCATTGCTACGGTCAACCAAGTGGCAAAAGTTTTGTACAATAGAATTTTGGTATAAGGTCTCTTTTGAAACACTATAACAATCGCTATAATTATGACGCATGTACAAAATGTACCTTACAGGTAAATATTTAGATTATGATGAATGACCAGTCATTGTCGAGAAAGACTATCATTGAATTAAAGTCCATTTCAAAACTGAAGCTATTTATTAATATTCTTTTACAGTTAGAAATTAGAAATTAAATTGAAGAGTCTACAGAATGCTAAAAGTATGTGATTCCGAAGGCCCAAGTAACCGTTCAGTAGGTTTCAATATTTTGTTGCATACAACTCTTTGGTGAAATTTTTGGGGTATATCTCATTATTTTAAAGATTATTCTTAAAATAGACCCAGTTTCTTTCTTACTACAATGCTGTTGAGGTTTTGATGAGTTTCTTGCCTTGTATACTGTTGCTATATATACTCTAGATCTAATAAACATCTCGCACTTGTCTTATAAAATGAGCATACTCTTACTTAATGTTGTTAATGTTGCATAGTGTATCGATCATATATATTTGCTAAATGATTCACAATTTTAAAATGATTTAAATGCTGTAGGTGGCACTGCTGATATAACTGTTCATGAAAGAATAGGTGACGGAAAAGTCCAAGAGTTATGCCGAGCAAACGGAAGTGACTGTGGAGGGACGGCAGTTGATATGGCATTTATGGAATTAATGGAAACAATTGTTGGCTTTCCACTGATTCAAATACTGAAAAAAGAGGATCCCGTATCATATTTAGATTTCCTACGTGAATTTGAAGCGGTAAAGCGAAAGGTAGACATACATACCAAGGGGAAAGTCAATTTTTGCATACCATATGCGACGATGGACGGACTTTGTGAGAAAAACAAAGAAAAACATCTTGCCTTCTTAATCGGAAACTCTATATTCAAAGAGGATATTGTCCTTCGAAGCGATAAAATTCGAATTGAAGCTAATGTGATCAGAAGTCTCTTTGATCAAGCAATAGAAAAGGTCACTCTGTTAATAAATGAAACGATCTCAAAGATATCTCCACAGAAGGTATCACTCGCTTTACTTGTAGGCGGATTTTCCGAATGTAGGCTTGTACAATCTACAATGCAAAAATATTTTCCAGAGATAAATATTGTAGTTCCCGAGGAAGCAGGTCTCTCAGTACTTAAAGGCGCTGTCCTTTATGGGCATCACCCCGATTTCATTGCAAGTCGTGTAATGCGATATTCCTACGGAACAGATTCCTACGTTGATTTTGACTCAGAAGAATATGAAATATCAAGAATGGAAATCTTAGGAGGAAAAACTCTGTGCAAAATATTTCAGGAAATAATAAGCCAGAATACTCCAGCATTGATTGGGACGACGATTGAGCACGAGTACACCACGGTTGGGGCTTATCAAAAGACCATGACGGTATCAATTTTCGCCAGTGATCGTGAAGATCCAAAATACATTGATGATGAGGGCTGCAGAAAAATAGGAGATGTAATTGTGGAAATACCTTGTCCTTCTGCAGAAGAGCGTCGCGTGATTGTTAACTATGTGTTTGGAAAGACTGAAATAAATGTATTAGCTCATGAAGAGAAAACTGGCACCAAATGTAATGCATACATAAACCTATTGTAAGCTCAAAGTATATTATTATAATCCTCTTTGTGGTAGTAGTTCATATATGCTCAATGTAAAGAGTAAGATTAATGGAATGAAACCAGTTGCCTCTGCTTGAGCTTTGTAGGAGACTTTCGAGTGAATTGCTCATAACCAAGTACATTTTATTTAAAACAAAACTGATATGATTCGTGTTACCGTAAAATTCCGTATCTCACTGAATGTATTTTTGGGGGGATCAAATTAAAACCTACAATGCTATTTTCATTGTATACGTCATACTTTGTATTACATTCGATGGATGTTCTTAGTACTGGACTTAGCCTGCTATTTCGATATTTTTGTAATGAGTACTTCTTCTTTTTACTAATTTTGGATTATAGCTTTCCATATGATTTGATTCTAAAGGTTTTAATGTGAGGTCACTCATTGAAACACGTGAAGCATAATCAAATTAATGTTCATTATGAAACATTGGTAGTTTTGTATTTCAAATAGAATGAAACTCGGTAGATATTGAGGTAATGTCGGTAATTGTTTTATCTAACCGTTTCGACATACAGTCTCCTATCTCGGATTTTATCACCGATTTCCCTCTACTGTTTTTTTGAACACTGCTGCTTGATTTGGTGTTATTGTGTTATAAAGAACCTAAAGAATCACATGTGCGTTTTCAAATCATGCAATAGTTGCAATTTTGTCATAGACCCTTCTTATTTGACCTTCCTAACTGGCATATGAATGCATAAAACTTTTCCTGTTGATATTTACATTAAGTTTATTACTTAGTTGGCTATATGCAGTCAAATAAATCACAATATAACTCACAAAATATGACCATTACCAAACGCCTTATACTATACTGAGCGCGAACAGAAAAGCAACATTATATGTTGGGAGTCCCTTTAGTTTCTTTGTAAAGTATTTACAACAAGTCTTTTACACCATTCCAAAATTGCAATTCATCTCGCAGAGTCGAAATCGTCACTTAGGTACAAATTCTAAGGGACCGACCATTTAACCTGAAAGGGGGGGGGGTATGGCTTTTTTTCTGGACGGAAAAATTTTTTTTCACGTGTATCAACAAAATATTTTTTTTTCTAAATTAACATTACTTTTTTGGGCAGAAAGCCTCCTTCAGAATTTTTTTTTTCATCATTATGGCAGCCAAAATATTTTTTTCACATAAAATCAGCTCTAAAATATATTTTTAGAAAAAAAACCATAGCCCCCCCCCTTTCAAGTTAAATGGTCGGTCCCTAATCAGATTGTAGACATCAGGAAATTGTGTGTTGCTTCCGAATTAGTATTTTTATTCCAGGGATCACATGATCGAAATTTACATTTCTGGTTAAATACATTATTTGATATTAGTGATTAAATTAAATGTTGCTACTGTTGCTATTTTTTTTTATACTAATTCTAGTTCGACCTACACAGACAATTATAATCTGTTACTATAGGAAATCGGGTTTGCACCTCGCTTATTTCGAAAGAAAAAAGATAGTTATTTAAATGTCGTAATTAATTTTAGTTATACTTTTAGTTTTACAATGTTGGTATATTTTCTCATTGAATTTTACATTACCGGTGTGTTGGTAGTAGTAGCAGATCCACTTTGTTCCAATCCAAATGCTTAATTTGTTTCGCCGACTTTAATCTTTATACTTCAAGTTTGCAAGTATCGCCAATCCGCCTGCCACATATATAAGGATTTTTTTGTAAGACTTTTATTTATTTTGAATACTTTACAACGCATTTGCATTTGCACTTGTGGGTGTATTTTTGTTAATTAATTTTTAAGACTTACTTAATAAATAGTTGTATCTTACTGTTTATATGACTCAGAGCCAAATAATACGAACTCGTCTGATGAGTCAGGATATTAAGACTATATTTGTCTCACTGAGCATTTCATCGAACAATTGAGAAATTGAGCTTTTTGGATTCACTTGTCTATGTGCACCGTCGTTAGTGTGATTATCCATAAAAGGTTTGAGCCAAATATACTCTAAAGCCTCACTTGGCATTCGTCGTACCATTTTGTGGATTCTCATCGAAGGTTTTGGTGGCTAAATCAGACATTTTAGTAAACTTGTGGGAACGATGACACACAGACAGCTGGCGTAAATAATTCCTACAAAAATATAATTACAACAGTATAATAAATGAGAACCGAACCGTCAGTCTTAAACGAACAATCCAAGGACAATGATAACATTGCAAAAAAAGAAACAAAGACATACAAAAAAATGTACCATGAACACGCCAAAGAAAAGAAAAATGATGACACACAAATATAAAAAATGAACGACACGGACCGATAAAAAACCATGGATGAGATCAGGTGCACTGATAGAGTATGCATCCCCTGCTTCTTATAAGAAACCCGCCGTGTGCCGTGTTTAACATGTCGGTAGTAAAGTCAACATTAGAGGAAAAACAAACATAAGTGGCAAAGAGAAAGATCTGTAGTCATATGTGAAGCATATATCCTATAGCGATCCACAAGTTATGGGTTACATACCCTCGCTTGAATAGCCTATTTGTAAGCAACCGAGCTCCGCCTAGATAGTCACTGTATCGACCACAGGCCCTTGAGTAGCGAATGAGTGGAGATGTAAACTCCATATGTCGGTGCTTTTGGAATGTTGCTACAAAGAAAAAGAAGTTGACTATTGGAAAAGTGAAGTCATCGCGTTTGTCATACAGTGTAGTTTGCAGTGTACCTCTGTTGTAAGTTTCAAGATGAAAGTGAAGGAACGTGGCTTAATTTCAAGCTCTTTTTTTGATAGATAAGATGAAAAAAAATCACCAAAGTGAGGGTTGTTTAGTGATAAAATATCATCTATATAACGGAAGCTGGAATTAAATGACTGGGCCAATTTTTTTTATCTTATTCTGAACAAGCCCTTCGATGAGTTCAGCCTCATATGAACGGAGAAGATGGACTGAAAGAGGTGCACAGTTTGTGCCCATTGGAATTCCGATAGTCTGCTGAAAAACAAGATATCGTATTTCAAGATTTATGATAATATCAAAATAACTATGTCGTAATTTCGACATAACATTTCGTAATTTCAACATACATTAACTATGTGGTAATTTCTACAAAACTATATGGTAATTTCGACATAACTATGTCGTAATTTCGACAAACGATGTCGTTATTAAGATATAATATTTTTTTTCATGTGGCCCTTACATGCTTCCGTATTTTATAACTATCTTAATATTTATGTCAATGAAATCTATATCTCAGTCACATAAAACTGTTTACTTCCTTGTATGAACGGAATTCCATCTTTATAAATAACAAAAGACCGAAGTAACAGTTGGGTTGGTAATGAAGAAAGTAAAGAAGTACAAAGAGTAAAATACTCGAAAAGTTAGGAGGGAACCCTTCGAAAAGTGTATTTCTGTTTGTGTGAGTAGAACATTGTATATTATTTCTGTGATATCACAGAGAAACAGGGACTATTTGAAGACCACTGGCACTAAATTAACTTTTGCCGATGGACAGAGCAGTGCAGAGAAGATCTACTAAAACATAGGGACGAGATCATTTTCGAAGCCCCGGGATCAGTCAATTTTAAATTCGGGAAATCGATCTCTCTTTGGATTATCTCATTTAAAATCAGGAAACTGGGATAACATCACATTTCGCCACCTTTATTTATTGAAATGTTCTTAATTGGTCTCAGCAACAGGCATTTGATTCATATCTGATAATAGACTTATATATAATGAATCTCATACATCGAGTCTCGGCATTCTTTAGAGATTTGAAACCCGTTAGAGGTACTTTTTAAGGGAGTCTGACGAATATATACTGAAGCGTATTGGTGCCACATAAATCATAAAAAATATCTCGTAATTATGGGATAATACATGTATGTCATAATTATGAGATAATCATCTCATAATTATGAGATAATACATGTATGTCATAATTATGAGATAATCATCTCATGATTATGAAATAATCATCTCATTATTATGGGATATTATTTCATAATTATGAGATATTTTTTTTCAGAATTATGTGATATTATCTCATGAATATGAGATAATAAGTCATAATTATGAGATAATTACCTCATAATTATGAGATGTTATTTCATAATTATGGGATATTATTTCATAACTATAAGTTAATAATTACGAGATATTGCACCAATGCGCTTCTGTAAATATATCAAATAATTAAACTGAAAAACTAGATCATGTTTGGATTAGACAGGTATCAGGTTTAATCGTTTTTCAGTTCAGACAGGTTTTACTCTATTCTTATCTTTATAGAAAAACATGCATTTCTGAGAAAAAAAAATAAGCAATTTACAAGTCCATTATGGTAATGACTCTTCTGCTATTTCCCGTTCATGCATGAAGCCTTTTCTTTTATACTTTGTATGTAAAAGATCATCGAATGTTTCCTGTATCAGCCCAGGTAAACCCTATATATTTTGGGTTATTATCGTTGAATTTATGATTGTGTCTTTATCATGGTGTTTGTATTGAATAAGGGTTATCAAATGCTTTAAAATTTTAAACTACATGACAAAATAAATTTAAACATATATGATTTTCACCTACTAATAACAAGAAAACATATTTTTATTACTTAAACAGTAGAAGGAATTTTATGTTG
This sequence comes from Modiolus philippinarum, assembly GCA_002080025.1. Taxonomy (NCBI): domain Eukaryota; kingdom Metazoa; phylum Mollusca; class Bivalvia; order Mytilida; family Modiolidae; genus Modiolus; species Modiolus philippinarum. The sequence goes on along the minus strand of MJUU01003464.1, from coordinate 1,242 downwards.
AAGTTGTAATTTTACAAGGTCAGTAGGGTCTTTTGAGATAGGAAACTCATTTGTCATTGAAGAGGGAAATGAGAGACAATAAGTGGGATTGAGAACTGACCTAAGGCACGGACCATTTGATTTTCAGGGGGGCCTGGGATTTTCACCAGAGCCGGGAAATTTTTTTTATTTTTCCGTACACACAATGGTAGAAAATTTTGTTGAGCCGGGCTTTTTTTTCTAATAGACAGGATCAGGGCCAGATTATTATTTTTTTCTCAACCCAGATGCTGGCCAGGGAATTTTGTTTGGCAAAAGTCAGGGCCAGAAAAAATTTTTTTTCTGAAAAATACCAGCCCCCCCNCCCCCCCCCCCCCCGAAAATCAAATGGTCCGTGCCTAATGAATAAATATTTGCTGACATACATCAATCTAGAAACAAACTATTATTAACTTGAAGTTTACCTTAACATTCGCCACATGACAACTTTTTAGTATATTTCTCGAAAAAACATTAAACCAGAGACACTAAATAATAAATCAAAAAGCGTTTTCTATTTGTTCATGGGCACTAATTTGACGATTTTGTGTTTATCTGCGGGCTGAATGTTTTGATATTGGCGTGTAATATAAACTCTCGGTGAAAAACAATTAACTCATAACACACACACACACACACACACACGTGTGCGCGCGACTTCTTCCCATACTATTTATTCGATACATTTAATTAGTTTATTTTTGAGGGTTTAATACCTAAAGCACGTGACACTCCGGTTAATTAACAAAAGACAAAATCGACTGGTTGTGTTTTTATATATTATCATCCATACAGCGAAATACGAAACACCTGCGCGTTTGATTAAATGGCCTTAACAAACAATGTGCACGATCTTGGCGTAATCTGTCAATCAATCGTACGTCAATCATTTGCAATCCTATCGAACAAAGAGAGCGCTTATCTGTACGTCAATCAATTATCTGTCAAAAAAGCATATTTCATTTAAATGAAAATATATCTATTTCATTGTTGAGTTATTTTGATTCTTTACAAACTAAAAGACATTATTTGTAGACTACTATGATCAGAAATTAATTCGTCGAAAAGTCGTTAGGGACCGACCATTAAACTCGAAGGGGGGGTATGTTTTTTTTCTAAAAAAATATTTTGGATCTGATTTTATGTGAAAAAAATATTTTGGCTGCCAAAGTGATGAAAAAAAATTTCTGAAGGAGGCTTTCTGCCCAAAAAAATAATGTTAAT